>VMDO01003077.1:0-151516 GCA_007922755.1 Pedetes capensis
CCCGTAAATAGGGTCCCTCTAACCAGCCTGAGGGACTGGCTCTGGCTGACCATCAGGCCACATTCTACTCACTCCTTTATCCTCCCTCCCATCAAGTGAGCAAAGATGGCCCTTGATCAGCCTGACCCTGTCCCAACCACCTCTATCTTGATTGGTTACCCCTAGCCTCCTAATTGGCTCCTCAGGTACCCCATTTAAACTGCCCCTACCTGGCAGGTATGACAGTTTACCTGCCATACCTGTCAAGGAATGTGCCCTGATTGGCTACTCCTGGTACACACCCCCTCCCAGGAGCCTATATAAGCAAGCTCTTGGACCCCACCTTCACCCTCTTGTTTTCACCTCCTACTGGACCCCATCACCTTGATCCCGCACTCCCCAATCCTGAGACAGACCACCTGGCAAGCCGACACGTCAAGACCAGGGGCCCCGAAGTGCTGAAGGCTACAAGCAAGCCACAAAGAGCCTCCCAATTCCTCCCATCTTTGGGAAGGAGGGGGGCAGAGAAGGCGAGCTTCGAGAGTCAAGACCACCGGACCTCCAGCCCAGCGGAACACCAACTGCTTGTAGCTGTGCCTTTAAGGCTGAGCTGTACCACCAGTGAGTCTGCAGCATTCTAAGCTACAGGCTTAGAGCTAGCACTTGAGCACATGACAGGGGCTGCTTGCTGGTTGCACCTCACTTGGGGAGTAACCCAATAAACTTTCCCTTCCTGTTGTTTAGTAGAAGATCTCCTGAGGTCCTTCTTTGGCTCTTCCGGCCACCACACCAACCCTGTCCAGTGGGACCCCGATACCCACTTGGTGTCAGGGCAAGGCTCTGACCTCTGCCGGGCCTGAGCTGAACCCCGACACATCATGACCAGGAATTGCCATGGCGCCTCCTCAGTTCACAGGGCACCTGCTCCCGCGTGGGTGCTGATGCCAGCAAGGCTGGCAATCGGTGGGCAGAGCTGCCTCCAGCACCACGGAGCTCAGTAACTTCCTTGATGGGTACAGAGGCTCTCCAAGGGCTTTCAGGGGCTGGGGTTTGGCTCAGTTGGTAGAGTGTTGCTCCACACTTTCTGAGGACATGGGCTTGATCCCCAGCACACACACACACACACACACACACACACACACACACACACACACATAAGGGAGAAGGAGGTGGCAGTCCACTCCCGAAACAATCAGACATTAAAACCTTATGAGGGTCACTATGAGTCGGGCACAACTCGACACCTAACAACAACAGCAGGGTTGGAGCTAGAGGGACGGGTGGCTTCCTTTGCTGGCTGGTGCTGGTGGGCTCCCACCCAGGCTGGGCGTGCTTTCCTGAGGGCAGGATGAGGACAAAAGCCAAGGCTGGACCATTTCAACAGAATGATTGAAACCGTGGAAGCCACACAGGGCCTGGGGGTGGACAAACCACCACCCTGGGGCCAAAGTTCCTTTGTAAGGAGAAAGTCAGTTCATCTTCTCCTCCCTCTGGTGCGGGGCTCTGCTGCCTGCAGATCAGAGAAAAGCCCTCGCTCTTCCAACCCTGAGGCCTCTCTACTTTCCCTGACATCAGAAGCCCCTGGATTCCACCTCACAGAGCCGGGAGACGCCAACGCTGCTGAGCGCTGAGCCCTGGCCAGTTTTGCTGGGTATTTGTTCCCAGCCCCGTTGTCCCTCCCTCCGCAGGCTCTGTGTCCACCGCACAGGGCTGAGCGTGTGGCTGGCTGCTCCGAGGCCCCCTGGGGAGCTCTACGGGCCCCTAGGGCGAGGTCTCCACAGGTGGGCTGCCCCTCCGGGGGTGCAGGGCTGAGGTGGGTCTCCCTGACATGTACCCACAGCATCCCAGCCACCTGCGCAGCCATGACCAGCCCCTGCACCTAGATGCTCAGCTCCAGGGCTTGAGGAAACAGCAGCAAGTTCCTTCTGAGAAGGCCCGTCCTCGCTGCCCAGAGAGAAGGCTGGAGAGGGCTGGCGGGCGCCTTCGTCCTGCATAACGCCAACCTGAGGGTGCCTGACTGGGCTGGTGACGGGGCCCAGAAATGCCTGACAGCATCTGAAAGAGGACTTCTGTCAGGAAGAGCCTGTGGCCAGACCTCAAGGTCCCTTACAGACAGTAGCACTTGCTCTCGGGGTCTTTCTGGGCCTTCGTATCCTTTCTGGGGTTTGTATCCTGAATTATTCGTTTCTGTATTTACCTATTATTTCTAATGACAAGATGAGATGGTGCCATCTGACGAAGGTCTCGGTCCATCTCTGAAAACACTGAGTGCCCTGGCAGTGATCTGCTGGCACCAGGGCCAGAGCTGGGACCCAAACAGGGGGCCCCACCATGCCCTGTCCCTTGCCCTGCAGCCACCTTGAGACCACAGTGCAATCCCTAGTGAGAGCCATGCCAGGGAGTCGCTGTGCTGATGGGGACAAGGAGAGCAGGAGACGAGCGGCCGTTAGCTGGGGAAGGACCCCGAGCCTTCTTGGGGAAGCGGGGATGACGGGGACCCAGGGCCAAGGCCCGTCTCCATCACGCTGCTTTCCGTGAAGTCACAAACGGGCCACGTGGGCAGATGACGGGCAGGCAGACCCTCAGCCCCGCCCAGGACCCCTGGGTCAGACTTCCCCTCTCAGTGAGGTTCCTGGACGGTGAGCACATGGAAGCCTGGCTATCACCGCTCTAGATGGCAGAGAAGGGCCAAAGGTGATGTAAGGAGACCGCCTCTCCCACGCCACAGGACCTTCATGAGTAACCCCGGCTCATACCTAATGACCAGGGCTTCCGTTAAAGCTCTTCGGTTATACGAGCACTATTTGGGCCCAAGACAAGTTTTCTCTATCCATCTGTGTTACATAATCACAGGGGACACCAAGGCCAGCTGATGTGAGGGACAAGTCTTTGGGATGGAGTCTCTCCTTGTTGATCTCCTACAGGCAGCAGTCAGGGCACCACGCCTGGACTCCCCACCACACCTGCGTTCCGTCGCCTCTGTGAAAGGCTAAGACACTTGGACAAAGTCCAAACGCCAGAACAGGCTGCAGTGAGAAAGAGATAAACTTGCATTTGACTCATCCTCAGGGCACCAGCTTTCACTGGATGCACACCCCCTGTTAGGGTCCAGTGGGTCAGAGACTGAGGAGGCAGGGGAGAGCACCCAGTACGCCTACACGGCACAAGAGCTCACTGGGCTGTTTTGCGAGCACACTGAGGGGAGGAGAGCACTAACTGCATGTGACAAAGCCCATTACAGAGCAAAGGAAAGAAGTGAATAGTCATTAGCACTGCTTCATCCGAACGCCATTGGACATATCTCTTCACATTTGATTTTGCCACAAGACAGTGCAAAGATAGCACGAGAAAACTCAGAAGCTAAAGCGTGTTCCTAGATGGCCATTTTCCAACTACTCACCCATTCACCTATCCATCCACCCATCTATCATTCACCCATCCATCCCTCCATCCATCCCACCTGCCCACCTACTCAGAAATCCACCCATCTATCTACCCACTATTCTTAACTAAGTCTTTGTGACTTGTTGGTAGGTGCCATCGAGTCAGGCCCGACTCATAGTGACCCTCATAGGGTTTTCAATAGCTGATTGTTTCAAGATTACTTTGAGAGTGGACTGCCATGTCCTTCTCCCATTTTTGCTGTGCTGGGGTTTGAATCCGGGTCCTCAGAGAGTGCAGAGCAGTGCTCTGCCCACTGAGCTAAACCTCAGCCTTTGTGACATAAGGGAGTTAAGGGAGTTTAAAATCATTGGCTGTTCATTGCTCTGTGACACTCACGATACAGTATATATGATATTTATCTTTTATCTCAGTGAGGGAAACACAGTGACTCACCCCACTCACCAGGTTGGTGAGAGCCCGATATTGGGTAGTCTTTTCACGTCTCCCTATTCTTCCTGGGGTGTTTTCAGAACCCAAGTCTACCACTACCACTATTTTTCATCCAGATCTGTATTTTTTGGGGGGAGAAGCCCCAGTTACTCCTCTCCCTCAGTGCCCAGCTTTAGTTGGGGGTGTGCCCATGGCCTTGGTCCCCAGGCACAGCGCCCTGCAGCCCTCTACCCCATGTGAGCACTGCAGACTACAGCTCAGTGCAGGGCAGACCAAAAGTCCCTTGCTCCAGTCACCAGCATCCCAGCAGAGGTGACAGCCAGTGGCACCTTCAGGTCCCCCACCTGCTGTCCACCCACAACCTCAGGAGACCCCAAGCAAGACCCTCCCTGCCACCATGGGAAGTGAGTGAGAGATGGTGGTGTTGGTGTTTAAGCCACAAAGTGCGGAGCCTTTGGCTGCGCGTTGAGAGGTCACTACACCAAGGCCCAGACAAGCCGTGTGCCTCTGCCCTGAAGCAAACTTCCCACAGGCTTCCAAGTGGGGGGATGCAGGCTGAGGAGACGGTGGCCAGTGAGGCCATCTGGGAGAGGGACTGCCTGGCGCCCACTCACCGTCCAGTCACGTCCACCACTTTCCTTTGGCTGGGTGGGTCACCAGCTCAGGCCAGACTCCATGATGGGGATAGCAGGCACAAGCAGGGAGGGAAGGAGCGGGGCGGCCGCCCTTGGAGATCCCCCAGCCCAGAGACACCGGAGGATGGATGTAGGGCTGGGGCACAAGACGCTGAACTCAAAGACACAGGCTGAGAGCAGATCTAGATGGAGAGAGAAGGAGAGGCTTCATAACAAAAGGCACAGTGGGACCAGACCAGGGTGTGGGCTGCCAGCACTTCCATTTCTGGTGCAGACCTGAGGGCCATCGAGAATGTCCAGCCTGCGCTGGCCACAGGACCCCCGGGCTTGGGGGTGAAGGGGGGTGTGTTGTGACAAGGGCTTATGGCTGCTTGCAGGGGGCAGAGGGAAGGTTATAGAGGGTTTGTATCCTGATTATTCATTTCTGTATTTACCTATTTTTTTCTAACGACAAGATAAGATGGTGCTCATTATAAAAATGCAAAGATTCTTCTCCCATAATGGAAATGCAAAACACATAAACTTTAAAAAGAGCCATGTCCAGGGAGTAGCCCATCAGGAACCAAACAGTGTCACTAAAGCCCTAGTCACAGAGATCTTGTGGCCAGCCTGAGGGACTAGACAGACAGACAGACTCACTCTAAGTGGAAAGGGGCTCTTCGTTTTACAGGACAATGTTTCGGGACAAACACTGTGGTATATGGAGAAAGAGCACAGTTCGAGCCCCATGTCCTCAAAACCAGGTAAATTCAGATCCATCAAAGAATTAAATAGCAAAAACTAAAATAGGAATGTTCTAGAATCAAACAGTGTCGGAAAGCCTTGGAAGGAGGCTTTTTTTTTTTTTTCATGTCCCCAACTCCAGAAATCCTAATGAAAAATTCTGCTAAGTGTGACTAGATGGAAATGTGCAACTACTGTACGAGGAAAACACCTCCAGCCAGGAGGAAAAGCAAATGCAAAGCCTGGGGAAGCATTTGTCACACACATTACTGACAAAGCTCTTTATGCAAAGAGTACTTAGGAAAAAACTAGGAAAATAGAACGAAACGGCAGGAAGAGTTCAGAAACAATGCATGTATACACAAAAGAAATGAAAATAGCCAATAATGAAATAATTGTATGAAATAAATGCAAACATAACACTAAGATTTTTTAAATTATCTTTTGGGATCATAATATTATAACTACTGAGAAGAGCTCATTGCTGAGGGGAGTCTTACTGCATGGTTAGCAAAGAGTCTCATATTAGAACTAAAGATTGTATTATTTATAAAACAGAAGAAGTAAGAAAAATAAACCAACAAAATCTATAAATGCTCATTAGTGGAGACTGGCTATGTAAGCTCTGATGAATATATTGAAAGGTCACACAATACAGGATTTAGCTCATTTGGTAGAGTGCCGCTGTGCAGTCTCTGAGGTCCTGAGTTCGATTCCCAGCACTGCATAAGTGGGAGAAGGGCATGGCAATCTACTCCCAAGCCAATCCCAAAACAATCAGCCATTGAAAACCCTATAAGGGTCGCTATGAGTTGGACACGACTCAATGGTACCTAACAACATGTATGTGTCTATTGATGTCAAGCTATTTTTATCATGTATTGTTGACAGAAAAAAGTTGATTTCTGTGGGGTGTTGCCCTGCTGCTGGACTCGCTCAGGCTGTGAGCAGGAACCAGCCGCAGAGGACTCGCCATCTGGTGAGGGGTAGCAGAGCACCAGAGAACCGCGCCACCTGGAAAGGAGGCTATGCCCACGGCTACTCTAAGAAGCTGTGAGAAACGCAGGCTCAGAGGCTGATGCCCACCGCGGCTCCTTGCTTCTTTTTTCCCAGTGAAGACGCCGACTCCAAGTGCTCTGCTCCAACAGCTCTTTATTGTTTCATCTGTCCCGGTGGATAGAATGGACCCCGACTGCTCCATGTACTACCCTTATATCCTGTCCAGGGGCTAACCAGGAACCAATCAGAGGCAATCACCCCATACGGGTCTTGGCCAATCAGGGGAATATGCAAATTCGGGTTTGTAAAAGCGACCAATCGGGGGTGGTTCCTGAACGGTCCAATCAGGAGCTGTTTGATGGTTTGGAAACAGCCAATCAGATGTTGAGGGGTCTGAGGAAAGGGATTGGGCACCAGCATCATCTTTGGAGGCTCAACACCCAGGGTTCCTGGATGTAGGGGAAAGGTTACTGCCTGGGGAACAAGCCTCAGACCTCCAAGTGGGCCTAGACAGGACCCAGGGAAAACTGCCTCTCTAGGCAGGGCCCTTGCCCTACAGATTTCCGAGTGAAGTGCACATATGTGAAACTGTAAGCCTGTGTTTATCTGGACAGGCACCTGTTTCCTCTCTCCCTGATGCCACCTCCTTGCATGTGTTTGGCCACAGGTCCCGTGCCACCTGCCCTCCACCTGCTGCCCTCAGTACCAGGGGAGGCACTTTGTTCTGCAGCTCTGGTTTCAGAGATGGAAGGAGGCTGAACCAGGACCAGCAACAGCGCCGGCCAGGTGGTTGAGCTTTGAAGACTGGCGTTTTCTATTTTCTGGGTCGTCTGACGTTTTTTCCACTTTGAGCCACTGCCAATTCTACAAAAGGAAAGAACAAGTTTCCAAAGATAAGCACCGAGTTGTTCTCGGAAGGCTGAACATTCCTTCCCTTGGCAGTGTTTTTGAAGAAATCCAGAGCATTTATGACACCACGGTGGAATTTGAAAAGAGCTCCTGGCTGTGAGGTGAGCTGCCGTTCCTGGAATAACCGGCCCTTCCGCGCAGGCAGATGCTCTGGCTCTCCAAGCTGTTCTCGTCCATTATCACCAGGATCTGCAGAGATGCCAGGAGGGGAGGGAAGAGGTGTCTCCCTGGAGTTCCTCAGAGAGACCAGCCTTGCCTCCAGGAGGCCAGAGCCCTGGGCTTGGGGGCTGGCCTGGAGGGCCCAGCTGAGGGACAGCTTTGTCTGATGGCACCCAAGGGCCCACCCCCTTCCCCGAGTCCCTGCTGTGGGCTCATCCGGCCCACTGTGAGGTGGCCGACTCTGCCCTGATCCAGTCCGCTTTCCTCTTTAGCCTGCTCCCACTGGATCCAAGGGAAAAGGTGGGGCCGGTCTGATCTGAGCACAGCTGGCCCCACACACCGGCTGCAATGCCTGTCTGCACCTGGGCCAGGGCTCAGAGCTGAGCCTCCGTTCTTCTTCCAGGCTGGGCAGTGGCCCCACGGCTACACCTGGCCTGTGCCGTCGAGTTGCTTCGATGCCATGAAAGCAGCAAACGTTGGCCATGCAGGGTGGCCTCTCCTTGGTCCTGCCTGTGTCTGGCTCTCAGTGTCCTCCAGGCCTCTGTCACAACGCCGTCCACTTTCATTCTCCACTCGGAGGGGCGAGGTCTGGCCATCTCCGGCCCTTTCTGCAGCATCGTTGGAAATCTGCAGCTTTGGGACTGGGAAAGAGACCTGAGATGGGAACCCATGGGAACGGGCCCAGCCACTTCCCAGGGGCAACCTTGCGGGCAGACTGAAGAGGGGCAGCACGGCCCCTTGTCCTGGACTGCAGGAGCTGTCTGGGGGAGCAGGCCAGGGTCCCCTGGGCCAGGGCCGCGGGGAGCCAAGCAGCAAGCAGCCTGCTTCTTATTAGCCAGGCTGCCTGTGCCCTCATTAAGCAAAAGAGCAGAGCGGTAATAAAATCAAGGCCTGCAGAGTGCGTGCCCTGGGGGCAATTTTGTGCTCGGGAAGTTGGCTTAATAGGCAAAAAGGCATCAAGGCAGCACACTGAGAAGTTAACACAAGGCACCGCAGGCAAGGGAGGCGCAGCAACTCGTGAGACCTGAATAATAAACTCAGCTAGCGCAAGACACCCTTGGCCTCTCCGGAAAGCCCGCTTATGTCACGCCAAGCGTCGCCTCTGATTGGTGTCATGGAGTCAGCTAGGAGATGGGAGCAGTTTAGGTTTCTCATTTACACTTGCGGCAGGTCTCCGGGGAGCGTGTCACCGCAGATGACAACAAGGCCTAGCAGGAGGCCCCCCAGCCCTTCCCAAGGCGTGCACCATGCTGAGGGCCTCCGTTCCCATTTCCTCTTGGCCTCAGCCCAGGCGGCCAGGCAAGCTCTCTGAGACCTGCACCCTGCACACAGAGACCTTCCTGCACTCCCCTCTCCGGGCCGCACTGTCTGATTCTTCCACCGTCTGTCCCCGAGGCTGAAGGAGACACTGGCTTCTCCATTTTAAGATCAGCATTAGTAGACCTGAGCACCCTGAGAACCAAGCCCTGATGTTTTACAGAGAGGGAGACTGAGGTTCAGAGAGTGGAAGTAGGGCGTCCAGGTCTGAAAACCATGATGGGGGTGGAGCGTGCTGGAGGCATTCACAGGTCTGGTGCCCAGCCCAAGGTCCCACAGCCCTTGGAGAGCGAGAGAACCTCAGGGGTCTAACCCTGCACCCGGAGAGGCTCAGAAGGGCCCTAGAGACCCAAAAAGAGGGTGCAAAGGAGTCCAGTCACCAAACACAGCCACTGTCAGAGTCTGAGGGTTCTTAGGGGGTGGGGGTCCTCCACAGCACTGCTCCTTTCTGTGACCTCACCCTCTCTGCCCTTTGCCATTGGTGCAGCAGGTGTCCGGCAACCCTGAGGTGAAGCCACCGTCGCTGGATGGTCACCTGTCCTGGGACAAGGCCTCCTACGGGGTTCACCTCAGTTTCCCCTGCGACACCACCACTAGGCAGTTAGCTTAGCCATCAGAGGGCAAAATGGAAGGAAGGGATTAAGAATGAGTGCCGGTGCAGTTGCTCATGCCGGTAATCCCAGCGACTCCGAAGGTGGAGGCAGGAGGTTCGCCGGTTGAAGGCCAGAGGCAACCGGCACAACCTAGTGAGACCCTGTCTCAATTTTTCGAAAAAAGAAAAGGGACTGGGTGTGTAACTCAGTGGCAGAGCACTTGCAAAGTATGCACTGCGTGAGGCCCTGGGTTCAGCCTACAAGTGCCAGAAAATAAGAAAGAAAGAGGGAAAAACAGGAAGAAAGAAAGAAAGAGAGAGAGAGAGAGAGAGAGAGAGAGAGAGAGAGATGGAAGGAAGGAAGGAAGGAAGGAAGGAAGGAAAGAAGGAAAAGGAAAGAATGAATGCTGCCTCAGCCATGATGGATGATAAATCGTGTAAGCTGAACGCCTCCCCCAAGCAATTGGAGAGGATATTGCTCAGTGGACCCTGCGCTCTCATCAACATGAATAGGCCCCTACATTCTTAAACTCTTAGGCGTCTGCCCCAGGGCATCATCATCATTCTGGAGACACTAAGAAGTCCAGTCGCCCACTTTAAACTAAACTCCAGATGTAAAGCACTTCTCCCCTCCCTCAAACACTCAAATTCCATGATAAAAACCACATTCGGCCTTAGACCCGGGCAGTAGCTCCCTCTGTGGCTGCCTTCACTTCTAGAAGGTGTGCTCCCTTCTAATAAACGCTGTCTGTATTCTCTACTATAACTTCAATGTCGCCGATAACTTCTTCTCTACTCCGAACACAAAGGCTCCGGTTGGCTGCTGCTGGCCGCGCAGACTCGCACTCCTGGGAACACCACTGCGCTCACTGTGGAGACGCCATCAGGGGACTTTGGTTCAGGGCATGTCACTGGGCGCTGTCCAGGGCTGGCTCTTGGATCAGGCAGCACCCATGTGGCCCACATGCAGGGCCAGGAGGCAGCTGCAGGCCAGCTGGCATGGGCTGTGGCACACCTCCCTAGACTCTCCTGTCTGTCACCTCCAAGCTCTGGGCATTGGATGCCTAGAATCTGGAAAACCAGCGCCAGAACTGTCTGTACTTTTATAGCTTCCACGTGTGTCCATTTGCCCCTCCCTGGCCAGCTCATTCTGTTGAGCCGCCATCTTGCCTGCCTCTGCTGAAGCATTGTGGAACCCACTGTTGTCCTTAGCTGTCTTTAACTGGCTTGCTGTCTGGGGAAAAGGCCATCCTCTCTGTCCCCTGTGCAGTAGCTGGACTATGGACAGGCTCACAGTCCTCCTTGCTGAGATGCCCATGATTCCTCCTGGGAGCCTCTGCCCACACAGGCAGTGGACTGAGCAAAGGTGTGTTGTGAGGAGAAATTGCCAAAATAACGATGCCGGATTAGAACTGGAACTGCAAACCCAGGCGAATCCAGACACTGAAGATGTAGGCGAGACAGCAAGTGCAGGTCCTCTCTAGCGAGGCCAGAGGCAGCCAGCACAACCTAGCAAGACCCTGTCTCAATTTTATAAAAAAGAAGAAAAGGGACTGGGTGTGTAACCCAATGCCAGAGCACTTGCAAAGTATGCACTGTGTGAGGCCCTGGGTTCAGCCTCCAAGTGCCGGAAAAGAAGGAAGAAAGAAAGAAAGAAAGAGAGAGAGAGAGAGAGAGAGAGAGAGAGAGAGAAAGGGAGGGAGGGAGGAAGAGAGAGAGAGAGAAGGAAAGAAAGAAAGAAAGAAAGAAGAGAGAGAGAAGGAAAGAAAGAAAGGAGAAAGAAAGAGAAAGGAAAGGAAGGGAAAGGAAAGGAAAAGAAAAGAAGGAAGGAAGAAAGGAAGAGGAAAGAATGAAGAAGAGAGATCAGGGAGAGCACACCCACCCACTCCCTGTGGCGTGAACACAGCTGGGCAGGGCTCAGAGGACATCCAAGAGGGCTCAGGGAGGAGGTGTCCTGGCAGGGGCTGCAGAAGCAGGGAAGAGGGCTGTCATGGGTCAAGGAATAAGGACACAAAAGGCACTATTGCACCCACCTGTGAGGTGACCCTGAGCGTGGCCAGTCTGTGAGGATGACCGGGGGACCTGCAGGTGGACAGGAGGGGCAGCATGGGAGGGGGTGGGGCTCTACCCTTAGACCCTCCATGGGGTTTGCAGCACATGGAACCCACTTTTAAAACTCTACTCTTCATTACTTGTTTCCGGGGTAGAGAGAGGTAAGGAGAGGGCTCAGAGAGGCCATCTCTTCCTTCTTCACACGCTGGCCCTCCCTGAAGGTAGAAGTAGCGGCAGCCACTATCGTGGAAATTCTCAGACTGAGCACGCACAGGCACATGGACATCTGTGCCATCTCAGGAGGTTCCCCTGGCACGTGGCCCACCCTTGTTGATAGGTTTGCTTCTTGCTGGAGCTCAGAGACACGACGCCCCACTGGTTTCCAGTGTTATAAGCTCAGCTTCCTCTGATGTCATCTCAGGAGAGGTGATCCTTACACTCCGTGTCCAATCTGTCCTCCCTTCCAGCTCTCTTCTCTACCTCGTCCATGCTTATTTTATCCTGTCCCTTTCCCTCTGCCTCCCCACCCGGTTTCTGGGCTGGCCTTCTGTCCTCGGTGAGGCTCTCTGCAGGCGAAGTTTCTGCGCAGGCTCTGTTCCTGGGTCACGGGCTGGGGCTGCTTCTGCCTGCCTCCTGCCCAGCCTCCCCCCACCTCAGCCAATTCCGTTTGCGTCTCAGTCCGTCACTTCCTCGTCTCACTACACGGCTCTTTTCAGTGTTCCCTGAACTCTATTGAGAACACAGAATAGATGCTTACTAGAAACTGCCTTCATCCCATCGTGAGCAGTGACTCTGCCATTCGTGTGCTTATATCTAAGAGCACAGACAGATGGACAGACTGGTCTTCATGCAGAGCAAGCTCCCCTCTGCACCGAGGGCTTCCTCTCACTCTCGGACCCTGTTCTCAAGCAGAGCAGGTGGGCTCCAGGGCTGCTCGCTGCCCCTGGCTGTGCTGAGCTCATCTCCTGGCTGACCTGAGGAAGGGCTTTCCTGTCCTGCTTGAGTTTATCCACCCCAGGCAAAGGGACACTGCCCCCAAGCAGGGCCCTGGCCCTCCCCTCAGCTAGCTCACCAGGCTTCACTGTTCTCTTGCCAAGAAGAGTGTGGGGCACGCGCTTCCCGGTCCAACCCAGATGTTCGCATGGGTGGCACTGCCACACGCACAGATATTAAACACAGTTCACTCGGGACCCTCAGGTGAGGGGCGCAGACTCCTGTGGCCCTCGTGACCCCAGCAGAGATGGGACAAAGGAAAAGCATCGGGCACTTTTGCCTTCCAGGGACAAACACCCCTGTTGGTGGTCTTGGTGGACACAAGGAGAGAGTTCTTCGTTGGTGATCAGACAGAGAGCGCATTCTTTCCTTGTTGATGGTCGTGGCGGGAGAGCATTCTTTCCTCACCGAAGGTCTGGGCAAGAGAGCAGAGAGAGCTGTTTCCTCATCGGTGATCCGGGCAAAAAAGGGATCTTTCCTTGTTGGTGGTTGAAGGTCCGGGAGAAAAAAGGATCAAGCTTCCGCAGTGTATCTCCTTATATAGCTCATCCACGGAATGGCCTGAGCCAATCAGCTTTGAGTCCAATTATCCAATCAGGTTCAGGGGATTTGTGAAAGGTTTTGTACAAACATCCAACCAAGTTACTTTCATTTTCCCTAGATTTCTGATTTACCAACCAGATCTTCAAAAGCTGTTTTCCCAGTTTTGGGGTTTTTGCCAATTTCCTCCCAATTTCTCCCTACAGAAGAGCAATGGAGGCCCTACAAGCCTTGCAGCTGGGCTCAAGAGTCCTTTAAAGGCTCAGCCCCTCTGCATGGCTCCACAGTCACAGCAGGATGCCCGCTGATCTCCTCAGAACGTGCCCCATGCTGTCGCTGGGCAGTGGCCCAGCACAGTGCATAGAGGCAGCAGCTGGGCCCTCCCAGTCCACGAGCTTCCTCTGTGAAATAGGGCCGTGCCCGTGGGAAGTGGACAATGATGTCTTTGTCACTGGGGCTCTCCTATCCCATCACAATTGTCCCATGGGGATGATGGAGATCTTGGGGTGAGTGCTGACCTCAGTACCAGTTTCCAAGGATTTACGAGAGTATTTCTGCCAGGAGGTGGTGATGGTCTGCGGGCAGATTGTTATTATTGTTAGGGGTGGTCGAGTTGGATTCAATTCATAGTGACTCCAAGTGTAGTAGAATGAAGCACTCCTGACACAGTGCCACACACACGATCTTTCTATGTTTGAGCCCATTGTTGCAGCCACTGTTGTTCTTTTCATTTTGAGTCATGCCACATCAGCTTTGCTCCATTCCTATCATTAAGATTGACTCTACTTTGAGGAGGCAACTCTTCCCCCGTCATCTTCAGAAAGCCTTCCAACCTGAGGGGCTCATTTTCTGGCACTATATTTGACAGTGCTTCTCTGATACTCATAGGGTTTTCAATGGCTAGTTGTTTTAGGAGTGGGCTGCTGTGTCCTTCTCCCTACTCTGTCCTAGTTGGAAAACTCCACTGAAACCTGTCCACCACGGGTGGCCCTGCCAGTATCTGAAATAACAGTGGCATAGCTTTCAGCTTCACAGCAACACACAAGGCCACAGCTCGACAAGCTGACAGACACGTGGGGGGTGGGCAGAGACTAGGGTCAGGGAAAATGCAGGTGGTACTCACGCTCCCATCCTGGGGCTTGCTCTCATGGGAGTCTGAGGCAGAGGGATGGGGTGTCTGGGGTCTCACTGCCCTGAGCGTGGTCAGCGCTCCCCTGGCTTATGGATCCGTGGCAGAGCCAATGCCAACCGCCAGGAGCCCCAGGCCTCAGGGAGGAGGTGCGTGCTTAGTGGTCCCTTCTCAGGTGTTCAGGTGGGGGACACTGGGGTCAAGGTTCATCACGAGGTAGAGGAAGCTGTCAGGGAGGGGCCGCCCACCTTTCCCAGAGGAAGCTCGGTTTAGTACCTGGAGCCCATGTTCTCCTGCGCAGGCGTAAGGCTCAAGGACATGCATCAGCCCCTCCCCCGCACGCACTGGCCTGGCTCTGCAGTTTTCGGACACTGCCCTGGGCCTCCACACCTCTGACCTCAGCTCACCTGAGGGACTGAGCAGGCAAGGCCTCAGCTTCACTTCCCAAATGGGGAGCTGGTGCTGGGGGTTCCAGAATTTCCCGGGCTGGTGGCTAGGCAGCATGAGCCGAGGCCAGAGCAGGTGCGCTGGGACCAAGGCGTCCAGCCAGGCCAGCTTCCCAGCGAGAATCCAAGTTCCTGGCAGGGCCTCCTCTGCGTCCTTCTCCCCCCAGGACAAAGGCCCTTCTCCCATCCTCAGGGCTTGGGTGTGTCCTCGCTGCTCATGTGGGGCCTCAGGAAAATCAAAATGGGGTCCAGACAGGAAGTGAGAGGAATTTAACTCAGTTACAAAGGACAATGGAGTCATGGCGTCCACAGGAAAATGGATGGAACTGGAGATCATCATGTTAGGGGAGATAAGCCCGCCTCAGGAAGACAAGTACTGCGTGTTTCCTGTCAGATGCAGGATTCAGGGGGGAAAGGGGCATTAAAGTAAAAGAAGGGCTATTGAAGATGTGGAAGGAGATGGGGGAGATAAGTCACAGAAATAAGGGGTGAGTATAATTAACATGCCTGCAGCTGTAGCCCTGTGGCATCCAATCCTGTCAGATCTCAGAAGCTAAGCAGGGTCGGGCCTGGTTAGTACCTGGATGGGAGACAGCCTGGGAACACCAGAAGCTGTAGGCTTGGGAGAAGGACTTGGCAACCCCCTCCCAAAAATCAATCTGCCATTGAAAACCCTATGAACAGCAGAGAAGCACTGACAATAGTGTTTCCCCTGTTGTAAGAGGGTCGCTATGAGTCGGATACCGACTAGATGGCACCTAACAACAACAACATAATTAACATAGCTGGGATTTAGCTCAGTTGGTAGAGCGCTGCACTGCAGTCTCTGAGGTCCCGAGTTCAATTCCCAGCACTGCAAAAACAGGAGAAGGACGTGGCAACCCACTTCCAAGGCAATTCCAAAACAGTCAGCCATTGAAAACCCAATGAGGGTCACTATGAGTCGGATACCTACTCGACGGCACCTAACAACAACATAATTAATGTACATTATATGCATGTATGGAAATGTCACAGTGAAGCCCATTATTCCACAGAATAAATACATGCTAATAAAAGAGAAGAAGAAGAGCCATCCAGCTCTTTGGAGAAGCCTGCGCGTCATCACGCCCTCTTCCTTGGCACGGGGACCTATCCTCAGCAGAGGCTCTTTCTCTGCATGGGAAGGGGACTGGATAAATGGGACAAGGACCAGATCATCTGAGACAGCACTACCAGCTCATTGCTCACCGTGGGGACTGGGGACAGCGGTCAATTATTTACTCAGGAGCTTGGAGAACGAAAAGAGAAGACATGAGGCAAAGCAGTAGCTGACTCAGAGAGGGAAATCTCAGAAAGGCTTTCTTATTCTCAGCACATTTCAAGCTCTTCATTATGTGGAATTCCAAACATAAGCAAAACCAGGCAGAGGGCTGTAACAGCGTGCCTCTGTGTGCCCAGCACCCAGCTTCAAGGAGCGACCCAGGGCCAATCTCTTGTTCTTTCCTGAATCTGATCTCCGGCACACTTCCTCCGTCCTCCACAGTCTTTAGAAACACATCCTGGACTTCACACACCACCGTCTGCAGAAGCTTCTGCCGGCCTTTCTGAAAACAAGGCAGGATAATAGGCTTCAAGGTCACGGCCAAATCTTTACTATCAGCAACCGCAAGTCACCCAGCAGCTTTTCTGCTGTCTCGTGAGTGTAAATTTACCCTTTTCACATGTTGTTTGAATCAGAATCCAAATAAAGTGGACGCGATGTGATTGGTGGATGGTCTGTAAGCCTCGTCCAATCGGTAGGCTTCCCTTTACGCAGCTTTTCCTTGCACTGTGCCTTTGAAAGAAGCCCTTCCTGTGTGATTTTTTCTGCATCTTCATTGTATTTCCAGTTGGGAAGGAGAGAGGAAGGAAGCGAGGGCTGGGGTGCTTGCTGAGCGCAGTTTCCTACAACTCTCTGAAGTGGGGCGTGCGGAGAAGTCCCGGGCGTGCATTCTGCTCTTGCTGCATTCCAGGTTCCTGCTCCTCTTTCACCCCAGTGGACACCCGCAGAGTGGCTGAGATAAACGCAACTCCCAGCTTCTCAGAAGGACAGCTGAAGACAAAGACACAGACTCTGCATGCCAAGGAGGGCCAGGCCTGGCCTCCAGAAGTCAACAGAGATAATAAACAGCCATGAGCAACTGCTGGCTCGGCCCTTCAAATGCTTATCACGTGGCTTTTTTGTTCTTGGCTAGCACTTGGATTACTGTTGCCTTTTACGCAGGACAAAATGATGCCATCTGACATTGTCTTTAAAGTGTCATAAAGTGTTCACTTCTCTTCTTAATCCTCCGGAGGCTCCACAGGGAAAAGGCCCGAAAAGATCACTTGCTTCGCCTCCAGTACCTTGGAAAGAGCAGGTCTTTACATGGAGCCTGCAAGTGCCCGCCGCGAGTGGCCGACTCACCCACTAGCCGGGGAAGAAAGGAAGAAGAAACGAAGTTCATTTTTAATCACTCACCTGTGGTAAAATACACGCTCAAAGGTCAGAGGGAAGAATCCACCTTCTAGAATGGGAACTGCATCCGCCACTCCCAGGGACAGCCACTGCTGGAGATCTGGATGGACACATTTCAGAATTGGTGTAAGAGTTTAAGGCCAGCCCAGATACATAGCGAGACCCTGTCTCAAAGAAAAAAAAGTTGGTTTAAGGGCACCAGAGAGCTGCTAAGGCAAAGAAAAACAAAGGAGTCAAGATCCCAAAGAGACCGAAAACCAAGACAAACACTAGGTTCTTCTACTTCCCAAAAGGCATTCATTAGCTTTGGCCCCAAAGCCTGGTAAGCCACACAGGAGGCCCCATGAGAGAGCTGAGCAGCCAGTGGGCTGGGAGGACAGCAGATGGGTGGCGCTCAGCATTTGGCCGCTGGTGACGAAGCAGCTTTCTCAAGGACCAGCTCATCTTGTTCCAGATGGAGTCAGTGGATCTCCCCACCCCACCTCCACCTAACTACCAGCAGCAAAAACAACTTCTCACTGCAGGAAGAGTAACAATCCACAGCCTCAAACCATCTCAGAAAGTTCGTGTGCAATGTCAACTGTGCAACCAAAAATTACCAGACACGAAGAAAGAATCCCAAACGACCAAACCTACGGGAGAAGAGACAGTGGAAACAGACCCAAGGAAAAAGCAGACAGGGGCTAGTGAGGGCTTACAATAACTGATTACCCCAGCGGCTTGGGAGGCGGAGGCAGGAGGATCGCAAGTTCGAGACCAGAGGCAGTCTGTGTAACTTATCGAGACCCTGTCTCAAAAAGTCAAAAAAAATGGGCTGGGGGCACAGGTCAGTGGTCCAGCACTTGCAGAGCATGCAGGTGCGAGGCCCTGGGTTCAACCCCCAGTACCACAAAATAAATAAATAAATAAACCTGATTACATGAAGAATTTTAATACAGAGCAGAAAATCATGAAAAAGAATCCAATGAAAATACTGGAACTGGAAAATAAAATACACTAAGAAGTCATTAGATGGGGAGATGAGATAGCAAACCAGATATAATAAAAGAGAGTATTAGTGGCCTGGGAGACGAGTCAGCCACTGAGATGCGAAAAGACACTATATACAGGATAAGAACTTAAAAGATATGTCCGATATGTTTTTTTAAAGTCCCATGTATATGTAACCCTAGTCCACGGGGCAGGGAGGAGAAGAGAGACAAAGTCAGAACAATATTTGGGTATATTCTGGCTGAGAATTTCCCCAAACGCCAAACACAGTAAGCCACAGTGTAAGACTCAGCTTCCCAGAGAGAAACTGTGTCTATCTAGAGAGTTCCCAATGAGAGACAGAGTCCAAGGTCGATGCAAATGCACAGGATTTATTGTTCTGTCGTGATGGGTCTACCAAGCTCTTTTGAACCGGAGACCCGAAAATGCAAAAGCGAGGATCTTTTATACCCATACAGAAGCAGAATTAGCAGGTTAATTGGTTACATTACTTGACCTTTAAACTGATTAAGCAGAATTAGCAAGTTAATTGGTTTAAACTGATTAGCAGGTTAATTGGTTAATAGTGTGGCGCGCGCATGAAGGGGCCTTTAAACTGATTGGTTAATCTAAAACAGTCCCAGACTTTCCAAGTTGGGAGGGGCCGGGTCACTCTAGGGGCAGTGGGAAACTTTCACCTCATTCAACTTAGTCTGATCTGCAAAATGGCTGCTCTATGGCTAAGCTGGGACCTTCAACAGAACCAAGAAAGGCTGCAAACTCAAAGCAGAAGAAATAAAAGAAAGGCGTAGGTAGGCATTTTGCAGTGAAAGTACTAAGAGTGAAAGATGAAAGGAAACTTTTTTATTACCCGGCACTTGGGAGTTGAGCCCAGAGCCTCATACCTTGCAAGTTTGCAAGTGCTCTATCACTGGGCTGCGCCCCCAGGCCATTTTTTATTTTTATTTTTGAATCAGGGTCTCATGAAGCGACACAGGCTGCCCCTGGCCTCAGACTTGCGATCTTCTTGCCCCTGCCTCCCCAGTTGCTGGGATTACAAGCATGTGTCACTGTGCCCAGCTCCGAGAAGAAAATCTTAACTGAAACTTGGGTCATTCCATACCCATTAGGATGGCTACTGTAAAAAAGAAAAGGAAAGAATAATTGTGGGCAAAGATGTGGAAGAATTGGGACTCTGTGCACTGTGGGAGAGAGCGTACAATGGTATCGCTACTGGGAGAGACACTATGTTGGTTCCTCAAAAAATTAAAAGTATATTTACATATAATCCCCAAATTCTGTTTTTAGGCATATTTCCAAAGCAACATAAAGCAGAGCCTCAAAGAGCTATCCGCACAGCCCTGCTCAGAGCAGCATTATTCACAGTAGTGAAAACGTGGAATCAACCCACGTGTCCAGCAGATGAAGGGGAAGCCAATTGTGGCTTGTCCATCCAATGGAATGTTAATCTGCCTTAAAAAGGAAGGGCACTCTGACACGCTGTGACGTGGCTGAACCTTGAGAACATTATGCTAAGTGACAGCCAGTCACAAAAGGACAAGTGCCGTGAGTCTGCCCATAGGCGGTTCCTAAAGGAGTCAATGCACAGACAGACAGAAGACAGAGTGGTGGGTGCCAGGGCTGGGGAGTGGAGGAGGGAGCTGTTGTTTAATGGAGACAGAGGCTCAGTTTGAGACGGTGAGAATGTTCTGGAGGCGGATAGTGGGGATGGTGCACAACAGAGTCAAAGTTCCTAACCCTGCTGATTGTGTGCCCACGACGGTTAACGGCTAACTTGTATGTTGTGTGTATCTCCCACAATAACAAAATGGAGAAGGAGAAAAGCTGGGATGAGAGGTGGGGAAGGAACATGATATTCAGGGAAATTAACCCGACAGCTGCTTTCTCAGCAGAAAACAACAGAAGTCAGAAGACAATTGAATGAGATCATTCAAGTGCTAAGAAAAATAATTGCAAGCTTAGAATTCTATCCCCAGTGACAACATCCTCTAAAAATAAAGGTAAAACAGAGGCATTCTCCCATAAAGGCTGAGAAAATTTGCAGCCAAGACACATGAACTCACAGTCATGCACAAGGGAGCTCTGGCAGAAGGCAAACAGCCTGGGATGGAAGCTTTGAGTGGAAGAAGGAATAACAAGTGAGGGCGAATGTGTGGGTCAGTCTAGATGAACACTTAGTGTTTAAAACAACCGGAGTCACATCCTGGGGGATTTTAAACGTATGTAGAATTAAAGTACAAAGGACTGGTGGCACAGAAGTAAACGGAGCCCAAGGATTCTCAAACCTCTGTGTTGCATGGGAAGCATTTTAGATTTTTATTATTACTTTTATTATATATAAACCATACCGCTGGGATTTAGCTCAGTGGGTAGAGCGCTGCACTGCAGTCTCTGAGGTCCCGAGTTCAACTCCCAGCACCACAAAAATGGGAGAAGGGCCTGGCAATCCACTCCCAAGGCAATCTCGAAGCACTCAGCCATTGAAAACCCTATGAGGGTTGCTATGAATCGGATACCGACTCTACGGCACCTAACAACAACAACAACAACATACACAACATAATGTATACTAAAACAACATATTGTATATCATAAGAATATGTATTTTATTTTACCTTTCAAATTTTATTTTAGAATTTTACAAGCAAAGGGCACAGTTTTTAAATCTCCAAGCCTGTGAAAACCTCCGGGGGAAGAATAAAGGCATGCATGACTAAGGAACTGGTAGAAGGGAAATCAGATTTAGAAAAGGAAGTCTAAAGAAAGTCTACAACACTGAGGTGGCAAAGAAGGAGAGGAAGAGATACAAAAATACATCAAGAAATGAAAGAAGCAAAACAATAATGCAGTGGATTCAAAAGGCCAGAGAGAAGGGGGAGACTTTGCAATCCACATTAACGCATGAATCTCAGCCAGAGTATATTGAGAATTGCTACCCTGCAGTCGGGCTGGGATTTGGCTCAGTTGGTAGAGCGCTGTGCTGCAGTCTCTGAGGTCCCGAGTTCAATTCCCAGCACCGCAAAAATGGGAGAGGACCTGGCAATCCACTCCCAAGGCAATCCCGAAACAGTCAGCCATTGAAAACCCTATGAGGGTCGCTAGGAGTCGGATACCGACTCGACGGCACCTAACAACAACAACCCTGCAGTCAGGAAAAACACACACACACAGAGACACAGAAAACTTGACAGGAAAACAAGAGAGGGACTTGAAGAGGCTGTGTGCGAAAGGGCCCATCCAGCCTCACTCGTCACTAGAGAATTGCAGCTGGAAACTGCGAGGTGGTGGACAGGCAGACAGGAGAGAAGCCCTCGCTGCCCTCAGGCAGCAGGGTGTAGACGTCAGGCTTGCTTCTGCTGGCGGAGCAGAGGCGGGTGGGATGGCTTCAGACCCAGCTAGGGACCTGCCCCAGTGCGCTCATCCTCCAGGTCCCAGGAGCTGCCCCCCAGGCACACTCCCCGCCAAGCCACACCCAAGGACATGCGCCAGCTGCAGTTGGATACACCCCAGTTGCTGGGATTACAAGCATGTGTCACTGTGCCCAGCTCCGAGAAGAAAATCTTAACTGAAACTTGGGTCATTCCATACCCATTAGGATGGCTAGGAAAGAATAATTGTGGGCAAAGATGTGGAAGAATTGGGACTCTGTGCACCGTGGCCTCCCCACTCTAAACAGCCACGGAGTGAACTCGCTGCTGAGGTGCCGGTGAGCAATGGATGTCGGAGCTGACCCTGCGGAGAGACACTGCAGCCTACCATGCGCCTGCGACCTTCACTCAGGCACAGCACACGGGCGTAGAAGTCCAGGCGGCTCCCTCTGGGAAAGGTGCTGGGCCCCCCGGCGCCAGCAGCAGCACTACCTGGAACCAGCACACAGGTGTGACAATCCAAGCCAGACTCGTGACTCGGCGTGTCTCTCCATGGAAGTGAAACTTCGGCAAAAGAGCTTATGCAAACACATGAAAGAGGCCAGGGCCATTTTTGGGTTGTGGTTACGCAACGGCAGATATTCCAGGAAATTCCTTATGGAAAACGCGGTCTGGAGGAAGGTTGTCTAATTCCATCTGAACGCTGCTCCCTGGAACGCGGTGATTTGGGCACTGGATTCAGTGGCGAGCAGTGAGGGCTGGGAGGTGTGCGGGCCGGCAGGCACCTGCGTGGGCTGGTGGGGCTGAGGGCCTGCAGACCCTATTCCCGGGGCAGCTCTGGCCAGGAGTGTGTCCCAGTGGGTGGTGGACATGAGGAAGAACGTGCTCTTCCTTGTCTTTGAGTTGTGGCCAATTGCAGAGGGACACGGTGCATGCAGGGGTCTCAGCCACATTAGTGGCCTTGGGCACGTGACCTTATGTTCTTATTTATCTGCCAGGACTTGGCTGGTTAGGCTGTTGTGTTGTTGCTGTTAGGTGCTGTCGAGTCAAGTCTGACTCATAGCGACCCTCATAGGGTTTTCAATGGCTGATTGTTTCAGGATTGCCTTGGGAGTGGGTTGCCACATCCTGCAGTGCTGGGAATCGAACTCGAGACCTCAGAGAGTGCAGAGCAGTGCTCTACCAACTGAGCTAAATCCCAGCCCCAAAACCCTTTTATAATAGCACAATATATATAAAATTCTTGTTGTTGTTGTTGTTAGGTGCCGTCGAGTCGGTATCCAACTCATAGCAACCCTTGTAGGGTTTTCAATGGCTGACTGTTTTGGGATTGCCTTGGGAGTGGATTGCCAGGCCCTTCTCCCATTTTTGCTGGGAATTGAACTTGGGACCCCAGAGACTGCAGCGCAGCGCTCTATCAACTGAGCTAAATCCCAGCCCATGGCTGGTTAGGCTAGCTTGATCAATTCACTTTATCAAACTCACCGACCCGGAGATCCATCAGGATGAACTTAGTCCCAGGCGTGAGGAGCCACAGATTCTCTCCACAGAACCTATGGGGCCCAGCGGAGCTCAGAGCCAGCCCAGGTCCACCTTGGCCTTGGGCAAGGGCAGGGCGGGTGGACAGGGAGGGCCTGGGCGCCACAGGGGAACGGAGGTGCTGAGGCCAAGCTGCGCTGAGCCCATGAGCTGAGCAGTCTCTGCTCCCCGGCACCCTGCCCAGATAAGCCACGGCCTCCAAAAAGGGCCGGAGGAGCAGCAGCCGGGCCTTCTGGGGAAGGCCGTGGGGGAGGTGCCCTGCGCATCGGCCTGCCGTCCGTGTCTGCTGTTGTCACTTCCCCGGCCGCAGAAACCACCAGGAGGGGAAGTTCTTTTCCTCCGCTCAGTTCAGCTTTCTGCTCAGCAAGCCGGGCCTGGCCTGGTGCTCTCGGGAGGCAACCACACGTGATCACTGGCCGTGGCTCCAGGAGCCACGGGATAGCAGGGGGCCTGGGCGTGGTGTCAGCGACTTCGTCCTAGGGACTTTGGTGAACAGTCTTGCACACATAGCCTCTTCAGGTCCCTCTCTTGTTTTCCTATCAAGTTTTCTGTTTTTTTTCTGACTGCAGGGTAGCAGTTCTTAATATACTCTGGCTGAGAGTCACGGGTTAATGTATATTGCAAAAATTTCCCCTTACTCTCTGGCCTTGTGAATCTACTGCATTATTTTATTTCTTTCATTGCTTGATGTATTTTTGTATCTCTTCCTCTCCTTCTTCCCCTTAGTGTAGACTTTCTTTGTTGTTGTTGTTGTTAGGTGCTATCGAGTGGAGATTCGACTCATAGCGACCCTCATAGGGCTTTCAATGGTTGACTGTTTCGGGATTGCCTTGGGAGTGGATCGCCAGTTCCTTCCCCCATTTTTGTGGTGCTGGGAATTGAACTCGGGAACTCAGAGACTGCAGCACAGCACTCTACCAACTGAGCCAAATCCCAGCAGACTTTCTTTAGACTTCCTTTTCTAAATTTGATTTTCCCTTCAACCCCTAGGTGTGGCACAGCTGTGGCCCCCCCCACACCCCATAAGGGGGTGGCCTCCTGGCCTCCTTGAGGTTCCAGGCTCCTGAAGGCTGTGATTCCATGGCCACACAGGAGCCCCCACCACGTCCTCATCCTTGGTCCCCACCTCCTCCCTCGCGAGCTCCCGCAGCTTCCGTATGCCACCCTTGCCAACAGAGTGCAACAACCTGTTCTGGGGGACAAAGCCTGTCGTGCGTGACTGTGCTTGGCACAGCTTTGAGATTGGCTGGCGTTGGGAGCACGATCCTCCCTGGGTTTGTGAACTCTGATGATGTCCTCAGCCTGATGGCGCCCTTCCCCGTACCCCGCAATGGCACCATTCTGATAGTGCAGTTTATAAAAGAGTTCCTAATGGGGCCATGCTGGCTTACGGTGAGGAGGTGTGCAGAGTCCTAAGCATCCTAATTAAGTGGCTGATTGTGAAAAATCCCTCTCACGGCTCTGCAACAGTTCTGTCCTGCACAGGCCAGCCCCGTGTTCTAAGTAGAGGTGTCGCACAATGGTGAGGCCGGACGGAGGTGCTGGGATTCCGCCTGTCACCGAGTGCCCCAGTGCCCTTGCACAGGCTTCTCCTCCGTTAGGCCCTCCCAGTTGTAGGAAAGCAGCAAGGCCTCGTGTTCACTACATTCGCATCTACAAATGGCTTGGTTTAGGTTTGGTTAGGGTTGGGTTCAAAATTTTAATCCTATGGACCATTGTTTTTCGATTTTTATGTATAATAAACTAGCTAATTGTACAAAAAAGAAAAAACATTAAAAGTCGACCCTAAGCTTAATTTTTCACTGGATTTGGGCTCAGGTTCATGTTCAGAAAAAAATGTAAAGTATTCTTGAACCAGAATGCATTCAGCTCTGGGCACAGGCTCTGTTTGAAGCCCTGCTGGAGCTTCACACGTAAGATTTAAACTCCAGCCTGGACCAAATCTGAACGCTCTAAAGTTTAGCAGAGGGGCTGGGATTTAGCTCAGTTGGTAGAGCGCTGCGCTGCAGTCTCTGAGGTCCCGAGTTCAATTCCCAGCACCACAAAAATGGGAGAAGGACCTGGCAATCCACTCCCAAGGCAATCCCGAAACAGTCAACCATTGAAAACCCTATGAGGGTCGCTATGAGTCAGATACTGACTCGACGGCACCTAACAAATAACAACAAAGTTTAGCAAAGTGAACACATACCCTAACCTAAACCCACTTTTTCATGGGTTTGAAGCCCCACATGGAAGAAAACCGTGGGGCTCTCATTCTGCTCCCCGGTTCCACAGACAGGGACACGGAGGCACAGAGACAACCCCTGCTCAGAGCGTGCGCCCTTCAGTCCTCTGAGGCCCAGCACACGGAGGCCTGTGTGGCTCAGAGGGAACACCCACCTGCCACGCCTTGGCTTTGTCTTTGATTACGAAGCTGCTCTCAGAGATACGACTTCCACGCCGCTCCCTGTGACTTCGTGACTGTCTGGAAGAGCTGACACTGTGTTCTCAGGGCCCATGTGGGTGGCAGAAAGGTACCGGCTGGGGTTACGTGGCTGGGGATTCTTGCTGATGACAACCCGCAGCATTCACAGGAAGCACTAATGTCGGCACAACTGCGTGAGCCCACTCCACGGTCCACGTACCTCCACGTGCCAGCCGTGAACGGCCTCTGTGGTCCTTCTCCCTGGTGTGTGGGCGTCTTGGCAGTGCCTGGGCGGAGTGTCAGTCATTCTCAGCAGGGCCACATGTCAGAGGCTGAACGTGGGGACAGCGCCCGCCCTGCCCGTGGTGGGGCCATAGCGCCCGGAGGGGATTCCCAGGCTGCGAGGACAGTGGTGCCCAGTAGACCTCAGGTCCCCTCAACCTGCAGTCCATGAGCCCCTGACCCCCTGTCCAGCTGCCACAAACTGCTGCAAGTTCCACGTCTCCCTCCACAATGCAAGGCCAGGGTAATAAAACAAGGCCCGACCCTGCGCGGGTGCAAAGGGGCTGCAAAGGCAGCAGAGGCACCATGGCCCTTAGGTCCGGCCGTCATCCCGGAGGACGCTGGTCGGCTCTCTGAGCCTGTGCGTGGCAGGGGCATTAGACACTCTCCTGGTCCCCCACGCTGCTTCGCCAGCCCGCCCTCTTCCTGCTTCCCACCCACCTGACTCTGGCGTGCGTGACCTTCCATTTTCTCGGTTCTGCCCCTCAGAGTGAGGGAGGGGGGCA
The DNA here is from genome assembly GCA_007922755.1 of Pedetes capensis. Taxonomy (NCBI): domain Eukaryota; kingdom Metazoa; phylum Chordata; class Mammalia; order Rodentia; family Pedetidae; genus Pedetes; species Pedetes capensis. The sequence goes on from VMDO01003077.1 coordinate 25,879, forward strand.
GAGCTGCCAGGCCAGCGTGCCCCCTACTCCCAACTCCCAGGATGATGAGCGGGACCTTGAGGTCACCCCCCGATTTGTCCCAGCACCTTCCAGATAAGGAAACAGAGGTTCCAAGTGTCTGCTGCTTCCTGCCACTCGCAGATGGGGTGGAGCCTGGGCCACGTGGTGGCGTCCTGGTGTGGGGACAGGGACAGAAAGTGCTGGCCTGGGGATTGGGGCCCAGCTTCTCCATGCCAGACTCAGCTTTTCTTGCAGAGCCCCAGGGCCTGGGTCCTGTAGGTGCAAAAACAGGAGGCGCTGTCTCCTGTTCCAATGCCTGCAGCCATAGCCCCTGGCTTCCAATCCTGTCAGATCTCAGAAGCTAAGCAGGGTTGGGCCAGGTTAGTCCTTGGGTGGGAGGCGACCTGGGAACACCAGGTGCTGCAGGCTTGGGAGAAGGACCCAGCGACCCACTCCCAAAAAACAATCAGCCACTGAAAACCCTATGAATGGCAGAGAAGCACTGACAGTAGTGCCAGGCCTGACACAGTATCGAGTAGTGTTTCATCTGTTGTACATAGGGTCACTATGAGTTGGACCCAACTCGACAGCACCTAACAACAACAACAACAACTGTTCCTATACTCCACAGCTGCAGATTTCCTCCAAATACAACAATAGCTTTCTCTCTTCAGTGTCTGCAACAATAGGCTTAAACATAAAAATGATCATAGGCCTGGCACATATTTGGGGAGTGTTTTGTTCTGTTGTACACAGGGTTGCTGAGTCGGACCCGACTCCATGACACCTAACAACAACAACAATTTGGAAAAGTGCCACAGTCCATCTGCCGCAGGATCCAGGGGTCCTGAAGGCAGGTAGGGAGTCGGCGATGGGAGACAGAAACACAACAACTCGGAGGCAGTGTGATTCTGTTCCGTTTATTGAACAATAGTCAAGAGTTTTTATACTTTTTTTTATTAGAAATTTTTAATGTACATCATAATGTGATTCATTTTGACATGCTTTTCATTGTGACAATTTTCATATATGCAATTTGATAAACATTATTCATATAGGTTACCCCTTACCCTCCCCTATGTTGCCCCCCTCCCCCCTTCCCATCTAAGTTTATACTTTTTTAGCTAGCAATTATGCTTCACAGGTACAAGAGTAGAATGTGCTAAGAGTCACAGAGATGAATGATTATGATACAGCAGTATCCTTAGAAAGGTCAGCGTGAACTTTTGATTGTCCTGGGTTAATTGCCCAGGTGTTTTATTTTAAGCAAGAGAAAGAATTTTGGATGCTCTAGAGGGACATGTGTGGTGCTGTGGGACAGGACCTCCCCAGAGACCGTCCTCTTCCAACACTCCCTTGTCAAAGCTGGCAGAGCGGCTCACCTAGCCTTCACAGCTGGGGTCTGCAGCTGTGGGATGGGACTCACACCCCGAGGCCCGTGGGAGGAGCTTCATGAGCTCTTGGGAGCTGGTGAGAGCCACTGCAGCGCCCTCCGGAGGAGCCCGGCACGGTCCTGGTCCTGCTGTGGGTGAAGTGTCCTAATGTTGGAGAGGGAGACGGGGAGAATCCACTAATCCTAGCCTGGTGGGGGGGGCGGGTTGTAGGATTTAGATGTGGTTAGAGAGTCCCCCACGGCTTCATTTACCAAAATTTCATCCCACTGTGATGCCCTAAAGGAGTGAAAGCTTAATCCATGGCGCCCAGGATGGGGCCTTTGGGAAGTGATTGGGATCAGATAAGGTCTTCAGGGCAGAGCCCATGATTCAATTCTGATGGATTTATAAGAAAAGGGAGAGTCGCCGGACACAATGGCGCACACCTGCAATCCCAGCAGCTCGGGAGGTGGATGCAGCAGGATCACAAGTTCTAGACCAGAGGCAGTCTGCGCAACTTAGCGAGACCCTGTCTCAAAAAGTAAAAAAAAAAAAAAAAAAAAGGGCTAAGGGTGCAGCTCAGTGGTCCAGCACTTGCATAGCGTGCAAGCGCAGGGCCCTGGGTTCAACTCCCAGTATCACAAAACAAACAAACAAAAAAAAAAAAGAAAGAAAGAAAGAAAGAAAGAAAGAAAGAAAGAAAAGAAAAGAAAAGGGAGCGTCCAGACAGACACGCACATACCTGCTCCTGGTCTCCGGCCACACGCGGCTCGGGGACTCTGCCGCAAAGGCATCCGTTTGTCTTTCAACTCCAGAACCAGGAGCCGAGATTCACCTCCTCCCTTTCCCACTCCACTGGTCGATGGCACTGGGAGGCTGGCAGCAGGAGGCTCACCCCGAAGCGGCCCGCAGCACGCCTGCGGGTCTTCTCCTGTGCTCCTTCTCTCCCGATGCCCACACAGGTGCCCGCTGGTTGTTGCGAGCGTCCCCGAGTGGAGCAGTCTCAGCTCTCGCGAGTGATCGACGCAGGGCACTGTTAATGAGCACTACGGTTCACAGCGGTTTTACAGCCTGCACAGTGAAGCTCTGCAGCTGAAAGCGCAGCTTGGTTGCTAGAGCCTGGGCTCGGCTGCCCTGTTAACTTCAGCATCCTCCCGGCTCATTTCCTCGGCGTGTTTCTAACAGCACTTGCTCCATTGATGCCGTCACTAAGAGCCAGTGCAGCTGACGACTGCTTATGAGAACATGTGTCCCGAAGTGCCTGTCCTTTCTCTTAATGCTTAGAATGTACATTGTTGTTGTTGTTGTTAGGTGCAGTCGAGTCAGTGTCCGACTCATAGCGACCCTCATAGGGTTTTCAATGGCGGAGTGCTTCGGGATTGCCTTGGGAGTGGATTGCCAGGCCGTTATCCCATTTTTGTGGTGCTGGGAATTGAACTCGGGGCCTCAGAGACTGCAGCGCAGCACTCTACCCACTGAGCTAAATCCCAGCCAGATTAGAAAGGGGAAAATGCAGAGCAAGTACAGGCTGAGACCCACCCATTACTTTAATTAAAAGCAGGACTCACAGCCAGGTGTGGGCTGTAGGCCTCTAATCCCAGCACTCAACCCCAACATTTGGGAGGTGAGGCAGGAGGATTTTGAGTTTGAAGGCAGCCTGGGCTACACATCGAGTTCCAGGCCAGCCTGGGCTACATGGTGAGATTTGTCTTAAAACCACCAAAAAAGAGAAGGGGGGAAACGTGAGGCTTAACTAAACATACCTCCCTGATTTCCTGTGTGTGAGCTCTAGAGATCCAAACTACCGGGCGTTTTAATCTCAACACTTGCCCCAGGCAGTTTGCAAAGGGCAGACAGAGGCAGGAAGAGCTGCAAACCCTGCCAACTACAACTTGAGATGCCAGGCGGGTGCAACCTTTTCAAACACGGAGGGACTTGGAAGTGATGAGAGGCACCTTGGCCTTCAGAAGCACAGGTTCTCGGCGATGCGTCTCTATTCCTCCCACGGGCTCTCTTGTAAATCCCTCAAGGCGCTGGATTCTGATAATGAGGAAGAGTTACACAGCTTACACTCGCGCCACATGTCAACACACTGCTTTCTTGCTGCAACCGCAGCTGGCTCTGTGACATGTGGCACCCTGCCTGGCCACACTGACCCCTCCGCCTGCGATAACCCTCTTAGGAGGAGGGAGTTGGTGGACGCCGCCTCCCGGTCAGGGCCTCCCCAGGGGGATCCTCAAGGCCCAGTGTGCCTGGGGAGGCCCCCCTAGGGAGCCCAGGCTTGATTTCCGACTGCTCCCTCCACGGCATGCCTCCACGCCAGGGGAAGGGCTTCACCCTGGTAAGTCACATCTCATCCGTGGCCACCACAGCCACCAGACTGTCAACAGGCTTCGGCCACAGGACTCAGGGACACTGTACAATTCACTCTTCAAACAAGGGTAGCCCTGAGAGTAAAGGGCATGCCACACCCAATGGAAATATGAAACTGAAACTCTCCTTACTGAGCAACAAACTACTGACTTTGCTGTATCCATAAGATAGTGTCACTGGTAAACAGGTTTAAAAAATAAAATTCTTGTCAAAAATAACATACGCCTATGCTCATTGAAGCAGGACAAATTATGCTTCTTTATATTAGTTATGTAGATACTAAAAAAAACTGAGCTTTTTTCTTTTTCTAGAGTTGTATTTATATGTGTGTGTTTGACTAGAGAGATAGATATGGAAATAAATATAGATATAAGTAAAGTAAGATAAAGTGGGATTCTACTAAGATCATCATACTATTATATACTTTTAAAAAACCAACAACATATTGTGGATATCTTTCCAAATATAAGCAATATGGAACAACATGATAATTTTCATAGCCACGGTTTTTCATTCTATGGGCTTATTTAATCAATACACTATTACTGGACATTTAGTATATTTTCAAAGATGAACAACCCAGCCTGGTTGCTAGACCAGGAAGCCCAGTCAGTAAGGTATGAGTGGACTCAGGCTCTGAATAGGTAAATATCCACCACCCTAATCAGTCAGAAGCTGGGATTTAGCTCGGTTGGTAGAGTGCTGCGCTGCAGTCTCTGAGGTTCTGAGTTCAATTCCCAGCACCACAAAAATGGGAGAAGGACCTGGCAATCCACTCCCAAGGCAATCCCGAAACAGTCAGCCATTGAAAACCCTATGAGGATCTCTATGAGTAGGATACCGACTTTACAGCACCTAACAACAACAACAACAATCAGTCAGAAAGGATGTGCAACCTAGAAAAGACACAGTGGCCTGGGCTAAGATAAGCAGGCCAGACTCAGTACACGGTGGGCTGGTCCTGGGTAGGAAGCAGCGTGGTGCACAGTGAGGCGTGAAATCACCAAAGCCATGACCATGTCCTGCCTCTGGCACGTGGCCTAAGTCCTTTGAGATATTTATACAATTTCTCTGAGCCTCAGTTTCTCTTCTGTAAAGATGCGTGTGATCATAACTTACGATGGGAGAGGGCGGGGATTAGGCGTGACGAGCTGTTGAAGGGATTCCGCATGTACCCAGGTCCACGGGCTCAGTCCATGGCTCCCAGGGAGCAGAGGAGACCCCAAAACGTCTGAGAAAAAGCTGCATGGGCACTGGTCAACCAGCGCAGATGCCAACCAGGAGAAGGGAACCCAACAAACAGAAAGATGAGCCCAGCCAACACGAGGGGAGGCCGCCCGAGTACCCCGCAGGGAATACTGCTTCTCAGAGATAAGAACTGAGTTCTCACGGGGATAAGGCGCCAGGGACGGAATGTGGAGAAAGGAGTAAATTTAGGACAGATTCCACCCAGCACGGACACACACGCAATCTAGTGGAGGGGGACCCCGCTCCTGAGAGAGAGTTCTGGAATACAGAAACAGACGCTCTGTACCCGGCGAGGGCCGTGGCGTAGGACGGTAGCACCTGGTGCCCAGAGGCCATGGCATCAGAAACCTGGACATCGAATGCCAACAGATCCCAAGCCCAGGCACCGTCGCCGAATCGGCCGCGGTTGCAACTCTAACAACCAGGTGTCAAGGCAGGAAGAGTCAGGGGCCCGGCCTCACTCGGAAGAAAGATTGGGGAGCTGGGAACAGTGGGAGGTAGAAGATTCTTCGCACTGTCGGACCAGGACTGGAGCTGAGACAGAGCTCCTGCGGAGGCAGGCAGGCCGCTGCGGCTGTGGAGGAGCGTGAGGAGGGCCTCGAGTGACGCCCACCCTGCACGAAGCGGCAAAGAACTGGCAACTTAAAGTCATCAGCGCCCGACACCTCGTTCTCCTCATCTGTAAAACGAAGGCGCTGGGCCTGGGAGCGGCTGAGGCGCTGCTCAGGGCTACCTGTTTCCTCTGCTCCTGTGTGAATCTCCGAGCAGACACTTCGATAGAGTCGTCCTTCGTGGTCCTTTCTAGGAACTCAAAGGGCTTGTACTTCCCTCACAAGGTTTTGATGCTCGTTGTGGTTAGGTGCCGTCAAGTGGGTATCCGACTCATAGCGACCCTCTGTACAACAGGGGAAACACTATTGTCAGTGCTTCTCTGCTGTGCATAGGGTTTTCAATGGCTGATTGTTTTTTGGGAGGGGGTCGCCGGGTCCTTCTCCCAAGCTTACAGCACCTGGTGTTCCCAGGGGGTCTCCAATCCAGGTATGAACCAGGCCCACCCCCAGCTTAGCTTCTGAGATCTGATGGGATCGGATGCCACAGGGCTAAGGCTGCAGATGCTTAGCAGGCAGTAAATAATTCTGTTCATACTCAAGTGAGTCACCTGGTTTCAGGGAAAAGCCACCAGCTTTCTTCAGACTCTGACTGTGGAGCAAAGCAAAGTAAGTCACAAAGCAGAACCAAGAGGCAGCCGGAGCCGCTCAAGCCAGGGGCTGCTAATCCGTGTTGGAATTGCAGCTCTGCTGCTGCCTCTTTGGTTTTCACCCCAGCCCACTTCCTCACCCTTACACTTTGGGGCGAGTCTCCCAGTGCGTCTCCTGGCTTCCTTTTAGTGCACATCTGTTAAGTTCCAGTTTTTCACGAAGGACATAGACCATCCTTTGTGAGCCACAACATGGTTTCATACCGCTGTGAACGGAAATAAATGTCAATGAAACCATGACGTGCCATCAAGTGTAAGGTACATCTTAGTTTCGGTTATTAAAGTATTTAAAACGTCTTAGAATCAAAATGAAATCTGGTGTCTTTATAAAATAGGACCCCGGTAAGGCCGACCTCTTCTTCCCGGCGCCAGACCTGACGGAAGACCCACACAGGCACAGCTCTGTTCACTGCCTTCTCTCCTTTTGCTCTTACGACGTGGCCTGCAAGCCTGACATTTGAGTCATTATTGTTGCTTTGCACAGTTTATATCCTTTCATTTGGACAGGTACCTGCCCTCTCACTGGCTCTTTATTCCCTTTGCAGTGCCCATTTCCAGTTGCGATTTACGATTCCTTGAAATGTGGGCCTGTTCCCAAAGAGCTTGCCTTGCTTTTGTTTTTCTGAAAGCATTGTTGTTTTTGCCTTCATGTTAGAATACGTTTTTCGGGATATAGCTCTCTAGGTTGGCTGGATGCCCATCCTTTATTTCAAAGCCTCGTGACGGAGCCCCTGGCTGCCCTGATCCATATCATCCCCTGCCTTTCCTGCTCTCCCGCACTATTTTTCTGCTATTTTCCTGTTTCATCCTGGAGATTTGCTACTGCTTTATCTTCAAGTCACCAACCCCGTGCACTACCATTTTCAAGGTTATTTTTAATCCGTTCAATGAATTTTTCACTTGAGATACTGTGCTTTTCGGTTCTGGAATATCTATTCAGGCTTTTTCATAGACTTCAATTCTCTATCGAAATCCTTTATCATCCATTTTGTATATTTCTTCTACTTCCTATATTATAATTATTATTTTAAAGCCTCTATCTGCTAGCTCCGATATCTGAATCACCAGTGAGACTGATGTGTTGTCTGTGGGTAAAAATCATAGAGGAAAACTAAATTATATATTCCTCCAAAGAGTTTCCAGGGTTCTTCCCTATTGCAAGGATGAGATCCTCCCAGGTTTTTTCTCAGTGGGTCTCCGCCCAGTATTTTGAAGTAGTTGTGAAAGCCACGGTGGATTCGCTGTTCCTGTTATGGGCAGGGTCTCAGCGCAGCGGGAGCTGCTCCATGGAGACCGGAGACCGACGCTCCTTTCTCTTCCTTTTGCAGGCCGTGGGTTCCAGGCCCTGCCGCTCACAGCTTTCTTTTCGATCATTGCATTTGCTTGAAATGTCAAAAGGTGAAGTTTTTTGACACTCCATTTAGTTCACATTTTGAGTCAGGTTTCAAATTTTAAAAAAAATATATGCCATATATAGCATTATAGAATATTTAGGTTAATTTATGGAACGCTGATACTTGTCAAATTAAATCCATGGCAGGCAGCAAAAGACAGTAAAATGCAGCTAGGTGGGTTTTATTCCACATTGGCTTAATCACAAAATGCATAATTATCCTGACTGCGTGTGTGTGTGTGTGTGTGTGTGTGTGTGTGTGTGTGTGTGTGTGGTCATAGTTAATTCTGTGCATTGGTGTGACTGGGCCACGGATGTCCAGATTTGCCATGGTGTCCGGGTGTCTGGGAGGGTGGTTCCGGGGGAGATGGCCCTTTGAGGGGTGGAGTCAGGGCAGCCTGCCATCCTCCCCAGGGGTCCAGCTCCACCCAGCCCACAGAGGCCTGAACAGAACTGGCAGAGGAAGAAGGAATTTCCCCGTCTTTCCTGCCTCGGGGCTTGAGCTGGGACAGCTCAGGTCGTCTTCTGCTCTTGGGTAACATGTGCCCGGCTCGCCCGGCTGTCAGGCCGCCCTTCTCAAGGTGATCACACCACAGGGTTCCCTGTTCACAGAGAAGGCGGTGGGGCGTCACAGCCTCCACGGACAGCTGGGCGATCCCCAGTGACTCCTGCTCTCGCTCTCTCCCTCTCCTATACTATTGTGTCCTGGTTCAAGTTCTTGGATAGCCCATATATTATATATATATGATTTCAAACATATATGATTTAAAATCTTGATGGCTATAACTTCTCTTCAGTAGACCCTCTCAGAGTGTATGACAAAATTATGAGTTGTATTTGCACCATAACCAACGCTGGGCTCCTATCCGTGGGGTTTTTCATTCAGCAAGAACATCACCACCGGGCTGTGCACCAGTACACGGCATCTGCGTTATTGCTGCGGATCCGCTACCTCATTTCTATTAAACACTAGACTGAACTCGAACAGTTCGCAATCACATCACGTTCCACTTTCAAGAGGCCACATCCTCAATATGAAAAGGCAATATTAAAAAACAAAACCCTTTACAGGAATTAACTCAGTGGTTTGCTGTGGTGCCTCTGACAGCGTTGACTGAATCACTGCAAAGCTGACATTCCCAGAGGTCTGTGAAGTCCTCCACTGTGGGAAGACACGCCTAAGCAGCTTGGCCTCACTTCTCACGTGTGCACACAGAGCCTCAGGGTTTGAAGTGAGCAAAATTAGCTTAAAGAAGAACAAACTGATCTAAACGAAAAGCCACGCTCTGTGGAACACATGTCAGCAAACTTCCCTACCAGCCTGTGTTGAGTTATGACTTTCGGTCATGGATCTTTTATAAACAACAGTAAAAAGTAAAGAAAAAAAAAAGGGCTGGGGGTGCAGCTCAGTGGTCCAGCACTTGCAGAGCATGCAGGCGCAAGACCCTGGGTTCAACCCCCAGTACCATAAAAAAAAAAAAAGGGCAAATTTCTTATAGAGATTTTTCTCCTTGTGTTATGGTTTGAATCTAAAATGTGCCCCCAAATCTTGTGCTTAAATATTTGGTCCCTAGGTGGCAGCACCATTTGCGAGGGCTATTTGGGAGGTGGGACACTAGCTTTGTGGAAACAGGTCCCTAGGGATGGGCCCCTGGAAGTTTTACCTGGACCTGCAGTTCCTGCCGCGCTCTCTGCTCCTGACCCACCATGATGTGAAGTCATCCAATGCCTTCCCCAAAGCCTGCCCTGCTGCCACACCTCCCTGCCTCTGCAGACCGAGGTCCTCTAACTATGAGCCCCTAAAAACTGTTTTCTCACATAGACTTGTTTTGGTCAGTTTCTTTGCCATGAATACATTGACCAATGCGCCTCTTCAGAAGGGCCCTGTCCCTGCCGGAGGCCCTAAAACTTGAGCCTCATGATTTTCATGGAAACTTGCCTCCGAGCCCGGTGCTTCCCACGTGGCTCAGCAGGCAAGTGAGGCCTGGGTGCTGCCGGTGCTCGTGGGCCGTGGGGTGGGTGCAGCCTGTGGCCTAGACCCACTCCTGAGGGCTTGGTGGATGACTGCTGTAGTGCTACTGTGACTTGTGGTTGTCGTTAACCTGGCCTGCTTGTCCTCATGGCGAGAAAAGGACGTGGCGGTGTTTGTTGGAAAAGGAGGTAGGGTTCCCTGAGAAACACAGACCTGGGACTCCTCAGCCTGGCCTCTGGTGGGGAGTTAACCTCCCCAGGGCTGGGAACCCAGCCCCGCCGTAGTCACAGAGCAAACCCATGGGCGGAGGGTGCAGCCTGCAGTGCTGGGGAAACTCCGCGCAACGGGACTTCCTCGCACGCAGCTGGTGGAGCGCAAGACGGCACGGCCATGGTGGAGCGTGGCGTGGCAGGTTTTGAATCAGCCGTGTGCTGCTCAGGGCCAGCAAGCCTGCTCCTGGCGCTTTCCCTACAGAGACGAGAACTTCCGTTTGCCCAAAACCTGTGCAGGATGCTCACAAAAACTGCAGTCACAGTCACCCCACATCGGAAAACCCTCAGAGCCCTGTCGCAGTTGGATGGTCAAACGCGCTATGGCCTGACCGTGACACGGACCATAAAGGAAACCTGACTTGACGCCAGCCACAGCCTGGGTATATCTCTGTTGGCTCCGTGGGCTGTGCTGTCCCTGGACACAGCCTTGGAAAGAGAACAGACTGGCGGTCTCCAGGGGCTCAGGTGACTCCATGGGGTCTCACAGGGATGTTTCGACCGTGGGGTGTTAGGAACCCTGCTAGGCGGTCACGCAAATCTTCATGTCTGTTAAAGTTCACAGACCATCACACACAGAATTGGTGTAACTGCGTGACAATTATAGCAAATAGGGGCAGGGCAGCACCTCGGCCCCACCCCAGAGCCTCCCTGGAGCCCAGGGGTCCACAGCCCCCAGTCAGAGCAGGACAGGGTTCCTCACGGTGCTCGCTTAGAAGCATCCAGTGGTGGGTATGAAGACCCTGCAAACCACGTATCAGTAGGCAGGGCTGGGATCCAAGGCACAGAGGGACAGACAGGCAGAGTCTCAAGGGCCCGGGAGGGGAGACAGAGCCCCACGTGTCTGAGAGGCCCCGGTGCTGCCTCTGGAGCTGCCTGGCATGGGGGAGGCCACAGTGGTTTAGGGTCCCCAGTTTCTGGGTTGGCAGGGAAGGTGGCCAGGCCTGGATGGGGGTGAGTGGATCCTGAGAGGTGGGAAGGGGCTGTGGGCTGAGTCCCGTGAAGCTCCAGCAAGGCGCTATGCATCTGAAGGTGAGGACGCTGTGCAGGGAGGTGACTCCAGGCCCCCCGGTGCCCCCTGGCTCTCAGTTGGGGCTTTTGGCTGCCTCCCTGTTGGACAGGCCATCCACTCATCCCTGGAGGCCACCGGGGGCACAGTGTGGAAAGCTCAAGTGCCTCTCAGGGAGGGAGACCCCCCAGCTTCCCACAGACCACTGGAGCCAGAAATTCCAGGCCCCACAGCCCATGGCCAACACTGGACCCAGGCTTCGCCCGCCTGCCAAGCCTCAGGTATGGGGTGGGGTGGGCACCTCACGCATCCTCACAGGATCCAACGAGGAATTCCCAACAGCTCACTCCATGACATCACCCAGGGTGCGTGGCAGTTCTAATCTTAGAACACAGGTTGTCACGGCAACAGGATGTGTTTTTTGTTAAATATAGCAGCTGTTTCACTCTCGCGTGCCCTGTGGACAGAAGTGGCCTCACTGGGGAGCTCTCGGGGTGCTGAGTGGGGGAGGAGGGAAAGAACGCAGCTTTAAGGGGGAGACCCAAGGGAGCCGGGTGTGGTGGTACACGCCTGTCATCCAAGCAGCTCAGGAGGCGGAGGTGTTGGGAACCCTGCTAGGCGGTCACACAAATCTCCGTGTCTGTTAAAGTTCACAGATCATCCCACACAGAATCGGTGTAACTATGTGACGATTACAGCAAATAGGGGCAGGGCAGCATCTAGGGAGGATTGCAAGTTCGAGACCAGAGGCAGTCTGCGTAACTTAGCGAGACCCTGTCTCAAAAAGTAAAAATAAAATGGGCAAGGGTGCAGCTCAGTGGTCCAGCACTTGCAGAGCATGCAGGAGCGAGGCACTGGGTTCAACCCCCAGTACCACCAAAAAAAAAAAAAAAGAGGAAGACCCAAGGGAAGTGGCCTGGTACACAGCGATTCCGAAGCCTGGAGCCCAGGTCATGGACTTGGGCAACAGGGCTCCTGCCCGCGCTCCTGGACACTGGGCAGTGTCTGAAACACCACGTGCTGCAGAACACCCCCACTCTGGCCACAGCCCAGGAGTCCAGGCTTTGGGAGCCATGGGCCGGGGCCATCCTCGGGGCCTCTGCTCTCAGGGTATTGCTTGAGCTCTGTGGTCTTAGCCTTGGGTCTGTGGAGGGAGGGCACAGCCCCCAGCTCCCTGGCTCCAGGCAGACCCTGCACCAGTGGCCCCTGCCCCTCCTCTCTTGTGGACACAAGGAGCAGAGGTGGATAAGTGTACCAAACGGACCCCTTTGCCTGGCCCAGTGCCCAGCTCAGGCCTCTGCAGGAGGGGCCGCTTCCAAGCCGAGTAGACTGGGCCGGGCCTGGCCCATGGGTCCCTCTGCACTCTGTGAGGAGCAGAGCATTTCAGCTCCTCATAGTGATGGGGTGCAGAGCTGTGGCCCCTCCCGGTTGCCCGTGGTGACCGTGGGCAAGTTGAAGGGCCCAGGGCTGACACAGTGTGCTGCATGTCCAGCTGACCTGGCACCATGGTAGTGGGTGAGCTGGTGTGTTGGTACCATGCCCCCACCACGTTGCCTCTGCTCACTGAACTGGAGGCCCTTGTTTCCAGAAGCCCTCAGGGAGAATTCTTTTCCTTGGTATTTTCAGCTCCTAGAAACAACCCACATTGCTTGGCTTGTGGCCCCACCATCTATCTTCAAAGCCATCAATACCACATCTCTCTGGATCTTCTTCCACTGTCACATCCCGCTCTGACCTCAAACGGGGAAAGTTTTCCATTTGTTAAGCAGTTTCCATTTGTTAATCAGGAAAGTTTTCCATTTGTTAATCCATTTGTTAATTTGTAATCAACTGATTACACTCACAGATACTTAGGTCCTTAGGTGTCCTTCAGCTTGAGAAGAGGACACAATCATAAACACTTGTGCATGCTGGACTTCCGGCCTGTCATCTACTCATCTGTCTACTCATCTGCCCTTTTATCCATCAACCCCCATGTCCATCTGTCCACTCATCCACCCATCCATCTGCCATCCATCCATCTACCCATCTACCCACTCAACCATCTACCTGTCCATGCACTCATCCACCCATCCATGCACTCTTTCACTATCCATCCACTTCCCCACTCATCTACCCACCCATCCATCTACCCACCCATCCGTCCATATATCTACCAACCATCCCATCCACCCATCGTGGACAAGCAATTGCTACAGGCCAGGCCTGTGCTTCTACTGGAAGAAACAGAGTTGACTAAGCCATGATTTTTGATCTCCAGGAGCTCACCCTGCAATGGGAGACAGACATGGCTATGCGGTGTAACACATGCAACTGTGTCAGTGCAGAATCGTGTGGGACGAGAAAAGGTCCTTCCACCTGGGGACCACAGGCATTAATGGGACCAGGCTGCTGCCCCTGGGAAGTGAGATCTGGCTGGAGAATAAAGGACACGCACACTCCGAGGGCACAATCCATAGGCAGCCGAACTGCGGAAGGTTAAAGGGAGGCACAGACCAGGTGTGGAAGGGGTTGCCAGGAGGGGACGATTGCTTCTGCCCGAGGATCACATCTTGGGCCCACAGGGCGCGCGCCACCTCAGCTGGCCTGGGACGACCCTCTGTCTGAAAAGCACTCTCTGCCTGTTTTCCAGCCGGTGATAAGAGGTCTCAAACAGGGAGCTCTGGACTTAGAGTTCTAGCATTGGTGCAGGCAGAAGGCGGCGTGGGTGGCAGGTGCTGCTGTCTGATCTTTCAAGCGTGGACAGGGCCAGGTCTGCAACACACGCCTCTGCTGGAGAGGGGGGCCAGGTCCCCTCTGTGAGGGTTGGGAGACCCCCCACAGCCCAGGACGTGACCTGAGGCTCAGCCTCGTCCTGTGAAGAGGAGCAGGATGAGGCCCCAGGTCCAGGTGAGAGGATGTCCTGAGAGGCAAAGGAGGCTGTGCCTGGAAGACCTAAAGTACCGGACAAACAAAGGAGCCGGAAGAGAAGCCACTTCTTACGATGGAAAACTCCAAACAGACGAAAGAGAAATCACCTGCCGGACAGCCAGGCGAGCGCCCTTGGCTCGCACGGTCGGCCTCACCTGCGTTCCACCTCTGCCCTCACCTGCCTGCCACACAGTTTTCACACTTCACCCTGTACGAGAACCAAATCAGAACAGATCAAAGATCTTGACCTAAATTGGAAACTGCGGCCTTATTAGGAAAGAAAGTTGTTAGGTCAGTTCAATATGTGGGGGAGGCAAGGTTTTTCTTAATAAACCCCCAATAGCCCAGGAAATAGCACCAAGAATAGATCAATGGGATTGCATGAAATTAAAAAGCTTCTGCACCTCAAAGGAAACAATGACATCAAGGCAGAACCCATGGAATGAGAGAAAATCGTTGCTATGTATACATTGGATAGAGAATTAATATCTAGGATATATGAATCAAAAAATTAAACAACAAAAAATCAAATAATCCAACAAATAAATGAGCATCAGAATTGAACAGTTTTCAAAAGAAGAAAAATACAAATGGCCAACAAACATAGGAAAAATTTTCAATATCCTTAGCTATCGGGGAAATGCAAATTAAAACTACACTGAGAGTCCATCTTGCCCCAGTCAGAATGGCCAGCATCAACAACCGCTGGTGAGGATTCGGGAAACAGGAAGCTTTTATTCTGCTGGCAGGACTGGAAACCAGTGCGTCCACTACGGAAATCAGGAGAGAGGCTCCTGAGGCGACTAAAAATAGAACTACCATTTGCTACAGCAATCACACTCTTAGGTATACACCCAAAGGATGCTAAATCATTATATCTCAGAGACATCTGCACTTCCATGCTTATTGCAGAGATGTTCACAATTGCAAGGGTATGGAATCAGCCCAGATGTCCTTTAACAGAAGAATGGATTTAAAAAGTGTGATATAGAAGTGTGCGTGTGTGTGTGTGTGTGTGTGTCACTATGAAACATTATTCAGCCATAAGAATGAAATTACAGCATTTGCAGCACAATGGGTGGGCTTGGAGATCATCATCTGGAGTAAAATAACTCAGTCCCCAAAAAAGAAATACCACATTTTTCACTTATAGGCAGACGTTATAAATGGAAAATTAATTCTTCTGTAGTTGTTTGATTTAGACATCGTAAATCTTTAGTGGTTATTGTAGAAAAAGAGAGAAAGAAAGAGTCTCAAGATAAATGGTCCTCTACATTTAAGATTGCCATCTGGTTAATTACGAAGTTAATAGTTTATGATGTTGTTGTTGTTGTTGTTAGGTGCTGTCGAGTCGTGTCCGACTCATAGTGACCCTCATACGGTTTTCAATGGCTGACTGTTTCGGGATTGCCTTGGGAGTGGGTTGCCACGTCCTTCTCCCATTTTGTGGTGCTGGGAATCAGACTCGGGACTTCAGAGACTGCAGAGCAGCGCTCTACCAACTGAGCTAAATCCCAGCCCCAATAGTTTATGATATATTACCAAAATAAGAGATAAGATATGATGAACACGAAATTAAGTTTTGGAGTGTGTTTGGTTTGCTGGGTTTTAACTTTGTATATGTGGTTTGGAGGAGAAGCAAGAAAAGCCAAGTGAAAGAAAGAAGAAATAAAGAAAGAGAAAGAAAAAGAGAGAGAGAAGAGAAGAGAAAAGAAAAGAAAACGAGGGAGGGAGGGAGGGAGGAAGAAAGGAAGGGAAAGAAAGAGACAAAACAGTCATTTCTCAATAGCCATGTTCACATCTTCCTGATTGTCACTTATTTTACAGGGGTTTTTTGTTTTATTTTTTTGTTTTTTTAATGAATCAGGACACAATCAAAGACCATGCACTACAATTGACTTCTGTTATGGTTTGAATCTAAAATGTCCCCCAAAGGTCATGTGTTTGAATATTTGATCCCCACGTGGCGACCCCGTTTGTGGGGGCTGTGGAACTTTGGGAGGTGGGCCCAGCTGGTAGAGGTAGGTCCCTGGGGCCAGCCTCTAGGGGTTTTACCTGGGTCCCGAGCTCCAGGAAGCTCTCCCTGCTTCCTGATGCCATGATGTGAAGAAGTCCTCTGCTGCAAGCCCTGCCACCTGCTGCGCTGCCGCCATGCCTGCCGTGTGGGCTGAGGTCCTCTGATCTGGGAGCGGAATAAACCTGCTTAAGTTGTCTCTCTTGGGTATTTTGCCACAGCGATGCACAAGTGGACCACACAGCTGCGTATCCATCTTAGTGTATGGGTCCCCCTTGGCATCTTTCCTAATATTGACCTTTAAAAATAATTTACCTACTATTTACTGAGCCTGCAGCCATAGCCCTGTGGCATCCGATCCTGTCAGATCTCGGAAGCTAAGCAGGGTCAGGCCTGGTTAGTACTTGGATGGGAGACCGCCTGGGAACACCAGGTGCTGTAGGCTTGGGAGATGGACCTGACAATCCACTCCCAAAAATCAATCCGCCATTGAAAACCCTATGAACAGCAGGGAAGCACTGAAATAGTGTTTTGCCTTTTGTATGTAGGGTCGCTATATGTCGGAAACTGACTCAACAGCACCTAACAACAACAACTATTTACTGAAGATGAAGGTGCGTCTGACTCATGCCATGGTATTTTCGGTCACATCATATCATTGTGAAAGCTGGGCATTGAACAAGAGAGACAAGAGAAGAATTGATGCTTTTGAATTATGATGCTGGAGACGATTATTGAATATACCATGGACTGCCAAAAGAACCAACAAATCTGTCCTAGAAAGAGTGCAATCCGAGTGCTCCTTGGAAGCAAGAATGGCCAGACTGCGTCTTACATATTTCAGACATGTAGTCCGGAGAGATCAATCCCTGGAGAAGGACATCATGTTTGGGAGAGTGGCAGGTCAACAAGAAAAAGGAAAACCCTCCACCAGATGGACTGACCCAGTGTCTGCAACAATGGGCTTAAACATAAATAAGATCGTGTGCCTGGCACAGAATCGAGAAGTGTTGCGATCTGCTGCACGTGGGGTCGCTATGAGTTGGACTCAACGGCACCTAACAACAACAACTATTTACTGATTGATTTGGGGGACGCGGGTTTGTAAAGAAACGGGCTGGTTCTTCATGATCTGACTTTTTCAGCCACATCCCCGTGGACTGATTCCCTTCTTCCCTCTGCCCTGTAAGTCCTGAGAGCCAGCAGGGAGGCGGAGGCTCCTTCAGGGACCTGTGGAAAGACTGCTCCATGGAGCTGTTGCTCTCTCCTGCCACAGGCCTGTGCTGCCTGGCTCTCTGTGAGGTGAGCAGTGTGAGGATCCATCACCCAGACTCCCCGAATCCTTGTGGCTTGTAAAGCAGCAATAATGCCGAGGCTCCGTCCAGCCATCACTGATGCCCTGTCCTCTTCTGAGGATCTCACAGCCACCCAGGCTTCCTTGTCTTCAAGGCTATCAACGTCGGGCTGAGCAGAATTCCTGGGCATCCGGGTGCCCAGGTGATGCCGTCTCCGAGGCTCAACGTCACTTGGGTGCGTTACTTTGTATTCCGTCCGTCACTATGGTGTGACGCTGAGGGACTCGCTCTGCGCGGAGGAATTGCCCCCAGGTTCCCCGTGCCTCCTCCTGGCTCCTGTCTGGCTTGGGGACCATCTGTTCTTCCCTCTTCTTGCTTCCTCCAGAGCAATGCTGTCCTCTCCCCTCACCCCCTAATTCTTAGCTTCTGCACAGCAATGTCTCAGACACATAGAGATTCCGCCATAAGAAAAGCAGCAAACCCTTCCTCAGACTGATGCACAAACCTTCCCAGCAGCATGATGGGCGCAACACCAGTGTCCCTGTGCTGGGGAATGGGCAGGTAAAGTGTAGGGTGTCTAAAGCCAAGGAGGCCAGCACAAACCTCTAGACATAACCAGCCTCACTTGTTCTTAGTTGCTTGTTCTTTGTTGTTGTTAGGTGCCATCAAGTTGGGTCTGACTCATAGCGACCCTATGTACAACACGAAGAAACACTCCCTGACACAATGCCGTGAGCGGCAGTGTGTCACACTTCTCTGCTATGCTAGCCACAGGGTTCTCAATGGCTGTTTTGTTGTTGTTGTTGTTTGTTTGTTTGTTTGTTTGTTTGTTTTTGAAGTGGGCTGCCAGGCCGGGTGCGGTGGCGCACGCCTGTAATCCCAGCGGCTCGGGAGGCGGAGGCAGGAGGACCGCAAGTTCGAGACCAGAGGTAATCTGCATAATTTAGCGAGACCCTGTCTCAAAAAGTAAAAAAAAAAAATGGGCTGGGGGTGCAGCACAGTGGTCCAGCATTTGCAAAGCATGCAAGAGCAAGGCCCTGGGTTCAACCCCCAGTACTGCAAAAAAAAAAAGAAAAAAAAAGCATAGAAGTGAGCTGCCAGGTCCTTCTCCCAAGTCTACGGCACCTAGTGCTCCCAGGCAGTCTCTCAACCAAGGACTAACCAGGCCCGACCCTGCTTAGCTTGGGAGAACTGACGGAATCAGATGCCAGGGTGGCATAGCTGTAGGCTTATTACTCTTAGTTGACTTTTAAAATCACTGATTTTTAAGCTGGGCACTGTAGAGCTCACCTGTAATCCCAGTGACTGGGGAGCCTGAGGCAAGAGGATCGTAGGTTCAAGGCCGGAGGTAGTCTATGCAATTTGGGGAGCCCTTGTCTCAAGAAAAGAAAAAAAGGGGGCTGGGGGTGCAGCTCAGTGGCAGAGTACTTGTCTGGCACATGTCAGGCCCTGGGGTCAACTGGGTACAGAAAAAAAAATCACTGATTTTTGAGGCATAAACAATGCCTGTGATGTGTGGGTTGGGGTAGAAACATTTCATAGTTTGTCCGCACCAACCGCCAATGACCTCCTGGCCTCAGATCACCTCTGCCCGCCACTCAGCCCTGGCATACCCCAAACCCTATTCTGGGGAGGAAGCCTTGAGGCAGGGTCTCCTGTCTCCACATATGGCTGCCTCAGGAATAGACTCTACTTTTTGGGAAATGTGTTGTTTCTGTCATTCATGGAGGGCAGAACACCCTGGTGACCTCGTCAACTTATTCAGCCATAAAAGAGGCAAAGTATGACACGCTCTCCCTTAGGCATGAAGCACGGCCACATAGTGTGAAGGGGGAGAAGCCAGACACAACGGACCAACAGAGCGGAGGAGTCCACACGGGTGCCAGCTTCGCCCATGCAGAGCTGTGGACCTGCCTGCCCCACCCAGCCGTGGCCCCGCCCCACCGTGGGCTGTCAGGTGGGGCTTCTTCAGGTGAGAGCCAGCTACAGGGCAATGTTGGTCTGTCCTTGCGTGGCCCCTGAAGTGTGTGGCCTGCGGTCTGGGCAGATTCTTTCCCGCCAGACACCTTGGCTGGGGTTGAGCCTCTGGTGGAGACCCCTGGATGGGCCCAGCACTCTGACGGCGGCCTGCACATCCGCTTTCCCCACTCCAGGGGCCGGGGCGGCTCCCAAGTGAGGCCTGAGACACCCCAGACCCCGAGCTTCCCCGGCACCCTCTCGCCTCACAGTTCACACCACCTAACAGGAGAACCAGAGGACCCATGCATCTTCCAGAAAATCCCCCAAAGGTCCCCCGCCCCACCACAGTGGCAATGCTGGTGCTGTCTGGGTGCTGCTGCGGACCTTGTGTGGGGCATTCGTGACAGGCTCCTCGCCATGACCACACTCACTCACAGAGCAAGGAGGGGCCACACGCTCCCCAGAGGGGCTCAAGTGAGAGCTGCCCCACCACGAACCCACGGGCAAGTCTGAAGAGACGTGTCACACGTGGATTTCTCCAGAGCCCATTCCACCCCACGTGGCCATGTACCCTGATAGGTCTTCTTTACTGGGCCTCTCCCAGCTGCCTCAGCCTCCCCAAGTGCACAGACCACGCTGTGTTTGCGGATGTAGCTCAACCACCTGGCCCACACTTGGTCACCAACGGTGGACACCAAGCTGAGAAAATGCATGCAACTCAGTTCCTCCCGTTGCAGAAAGCAGAAGTGGCCAGGAATGCCCTTGAACCATTGACAGTCATTTCCTCAAATATTTTATGGTGCACATTTTCAGAAATTGAGAAACACTGGGACTATTTTGCAGTGCAAGTCCACCGACCCAGCACCTAGGTTCTTCCTGTTTCTCTCTCTTGACTCATCGCCCACCACATGATCTACCTGTCTTTCTAGCTGGTCATCAATCCATCTTTTATGCAGTTCAAAGTAACAGATATCAGCATCCTTCTCCCCCCCCCTTTTTTTTGTGGTACTGGGGTTTGAACCCAGGGCCTCACGCTTGCATGCTCTGCAAGTGCTGGATCACTGAACTGCACCCCCAGCCCATTTTTTTTTTACTTTTTGAGACAGGGTCTTACTAAGTTACACAGACTGCCTCTGGTCTTGAACTTGCCATCCTCCCGCCTCCACCTCCCCAGCTGCTGGGATTACAGGTGTGCGCCACTGCGCCCAGCTCCCCAAATATTTTTGTGTGACTACCAGTAACTGGAGTCTGACAATAGATTAAGGGTTTTTAGGTGAGCCCTATACTCTGGGAGATGAATAAGCTTCCTTCTTTCTACGTGGGTCCCACTGGGAGCCTGTTGGTCTGTTCAAAGAGCTGCCTTCCAGCTTGGCTCCCTCTTGCTGGCTGTGGTGACTTAGCACCTCCCTCTCACCGCTGGCTCCAGCTGAGTTTGCCCCTCTCCTCCTAGCTCTTCATGGTGTAAAGTGTGATGATCAATTTGAGACCTTTCCTGTCTTTGTACCCAGGCACTTACGGCTATCATTTTTCCTCTGAGCACAGCCTTTGCTCCCTTCCACGGTGTGTCCTTTGATGAGTTACCACAGATCCAGATACTCATTACCCCAAATTCCTACCCAGAGTCAGAGCTCACCCATCACAGAACTGCCTCCCGGGCTCCATCCTCGTCAAGCCTCACTGTACCCCTAGCGCAGACACCGCTCTGACTTTCCATCGTAGGTTCATTTTGCCTGTTCTCAGCAACTCCCCAGCAGGCCGCAGGTTCACCCTCTTGCAGGAAGGTGTCCTTCACGGTGCACAGTTCGGCAGCTGCCCCTGCTGTTGCTGCCTGGGCAGGTAGCTCTCCCCGTGCTGCCCCAAGTACTATTCCATGGTATGGCTGTGCTGGGAATGCTTATCTGTCCTCTGTTGATCGATACCTGGACTGCGCCCAGTATCTGACTTTTATGAATATAGCTTCTAGAACATTCATGCCAAGGTATTTTTGGTGGAACTCCAGGGTGGGTAGGTGAACATGCAGTCTTATAAGATACTCATTTTTTATGATAGATGCTACATGGATGATTTCTTCTAAAACTACGGATTGGAAATCATCTTTTCTCTGTTTTTCTTGGTTTCCTTGGCCCCTGGTCCCTGAGGTTTCAGTTAGAAAGGATTATGGAAGTTCCCATGAAATCCAGGTGTTCTATGAACATTAAAAAGCACTTCCCCATGCCAGGCCCAGCTCTTTGGCTGAGAACAAGGTGATCCGGATGCAGTCCTTGCTTCTGGGGCCCACGGAGGGCTAAGGAGCTGCACCCGGGACACGGCCCTGAGCAAAGTCAGACTCCCACTGCACCACACTGGCCGCTGGGGCCATGCTGCCTCAGGAAGTTTCCCCAGGCTTCTAGAGGGGCTTAGATTCCCTTTCAGAGGAGAGATGCACCCTTTGTTTGTGCAAAGGGAAAGCAAATACATTCTGCAGCAGAAAGTTCTAGTCAGCAGTGCGCGAAATTGCTCTGCGTAGAGACGCCCATGGCTGTCTCACGGGGTGGAACCGCATCTCTGTTGATTATGTTTTGTTCAGGAAATTCTCCTAAATGAGGATTTAATCTGCGCTGTCTCCTGGAGTTGGTGCCGGGTGAGTGTGCATGTGTGAGGAGGTGCGTGTGCAAAGGGTGTGTGTGTGTGTGATCAGGAGTGGGAGTGCGGGCCGTGCCTGTGTGTGGGTGTCAGGGTGGCAGAGCACCTGTGCCCACGTGTATGAGTGTGCATGCGCACTGGGCTGGGCCCCGCCCGTGCCGTCTCATGCATAGGGCTTGGGCCACCTGCTTCCCTCTGCTGCTGGCAGCGCTTCCTTGGTCCAGTGAGGCCGAAGGGATCACCTGGCCCCCTCTGCCTTGGGAATAGGAAGGTCAGGCCCATCTCCACCCCCGGGATGTCCACAAGGCGGGAGAAGAACCAGCAGGGCAGGTCTGGTTTCCCAGAGCTCAGGGTGAGCCAGGCGGGGCAGCAGCCTGGAGCCTTCAGCTGGCGGAGGGCATGTCCTCCTTGGCAGGGGTGTGGGTGGCATAAGCCCCTCAGATTCCCAGACCATGAAGCACTTTCCTGGGAGCAGCCGGAGGATTCCCTGGGCTGCAGGAGCTGTGGGCAGGGTCTTGTCTTCAAGGGATGTAGGGAGAAATTGGGAAGAAATTGGTAAAAACACCAAAACTGGGAAAACGACTTTTGAAGATCTGTTCTGTAAATTAGAAATCTAGGGAAAATGAAAGTAACTTGATTGGACATTTGTACAAAACCCTTCACAAAGCCCTCAAACCTGATTGGACAATTGGACTCAAAGCTGATTGGCTCAGGCCATTCCGTGGGTGAGCTATATAAGGAGCTGCACTGCAGCAGCTAGACCTTTTTCCCCTTTTTTGCCTGGACCTTCGACTACCAACAAGGAAAGATACCTTTTTTTTCACCTGGACCACCGATGAGGAAACAGCTCTCTCCGCTCTCTCCCCTGGACCTTCGGTAAGGAAAGAACGCTCTCCTGCCACGACCATCAACAAGGAAAGAACTTGCTCTCTGCTGAGACCACCACCATGGAAGCATCTGCCTGTGAGGCAGTATAAGAGCTGCTAGCACTTAAACCTATATACTTTGGGTTTTCTCTCTGCCCTGATAAGGGCAGAGAAATAAAGGGCTGTGTTTGTCCCCGCAAGGCAAAAGTGCCTGAGGTTTTTCCTTTCTCCCATCTCCGCTGGCGTCCTGAGGGCTGCAGGAATCCGCGCCCCTCACCCGAAGGTCCCGAGTGACTTATGTTCAGTATCTATGTGTGTGGCGGCACTGCCCATCAGAATATCCGGGCCGGACCGAGAGGCGCACCCCCACAAAGGGACACTTCCCCGCAGCCATGGGAGGTGCAGCCCAGTGTGTGGATGAATGGGCAGAGACGCCAAGGCAGAACAGACACAGATGGGGCCCTTTATGGTCTTGTGGGACGAGGCCGGGGCTCTGGACACAGAAAACGAGAAGCAGGCTGACCTTGGCAGGCAGGACCTTCCCTCACTGCCTCGGCTTCTGTCCCACGCGGGACTTCCTGTCCATCCTTAAATGAGCTGCTGAGGGGCTGGGGTGGGGACAGAAGGGCAGGGTGAGAGGCTGCCCACAGTGCAGTCACTGACAAAACATGGGCTGGGGGCCATGGGGAGAGGAGCAACAGTGGGGTCCCTGGCCTGGGGCAGTAAGGGTGCCCACCTTGGCTGGAATGGGAGCTGCCCCGCCCTTGTTCCCCACCTGCCGTGCCTCCCAGAGAGCTGTGTAGAGCAGGGAGGCCCAACCCAGGGAGGCCCGGAGAGATGGGCTCCTGGGAGCCGGTGATGGAAGGTCACGTCTCCATTTTCCTGTGATTTTGCTTGAAGAGACCTGTCTCGGGGTGTCAGAGGTTTGTCCGTGGCTGGCTTGGCCAACACCCACTTTTCAGAACATATAGGAGGATTGCGTTTGCCTGGCTCCAATGACCTTTTCACTTCTGCTTGGAAGCCGGGTCGCCCTGCAGCTTGGCTTGTCCATGCCAGGCAAGTACCGCTTCCAGAAGGAGAAGGGGAGGGGGAGGCCGTGGGGCTCCCTTGGGGGCCTGCCCACAAAGGGGGTAGGTGCAGTTCCCAGGTCTTAGCACAAGGGGGCGCACCGACCCCAAACACGGCGGGGCTGAGGCGTGTTCCCCGTGGATTCCAGGGGTCCCACCGGGGAACCTTCTCCCCACCCACCCCCAGGTGGGCAGCAGAGGGGAGCAGAGACAGCGTCAGGACCGTGACAGCCTGGTGTGGGCTTTGTGGCATCACAGATGCCACTGGATGCACCTCATTGAAGAGACCAGCAGACCGGGTCGCGGAGGGTGTGGCTAAGCCCTGGTGCAGCCAGAGCCCAAGGTCCCTGCTGTGACCTGGGTCGTGGCCACTTCATCCCCCCCCCCCCCCCCGTGGGAGCCCAGAGGCAGAGCAGGGCTGCAAGACCGCAGCCTGCTGACCGCTGCACCCTCTCCAACCCCACTGGCCCCTTGGTTCTGGGCTGCTTGGGCTCTGGGGCTCACCTGACCTTCACCTCAGGTTCAAAGAAAGAGGAGGCGAGGCCCCTCCTGCCGGGCTGCGTCCCCAGCTGCTCTTGCCTGCGCTTACTCCAGTCACAGGCGAGTCGCCCTGGAGATCCAGATCCGAGGACCACAGAGGGGGAGGGAGCCGAGGAGCCCAGGTCTGGTTCCCCAGGGAGGAGCCCCCACTTGCACGGGGCAAGCGCCTCGGGGTGCGGCATGCTTCCCTGAGCCAGGTGTGTGCAGCCCCCAGCCCAGAGGCGCCCTGCCCTCCCAGCCTGCTCCTGCCAGGCTTTGCTTCCCCTGGAGTCAGCAGGCTGGGGCCTTGCAGGGCTGGTGGGCCCTGGGGAGACCACCTGCTCCTGTGGGCAGGAGAATGCCTCATCTCCATGAGGTGGCATTGGTGTCAAGGGGTGGTTCCCCCAGGGCCCCGGGACGGGGGTGGCAGAGCCAAAAGGACCTCCCTATCCCCAGCCCCTGCGAACCTCACTCCCTGCAGTTCAGATTGGGTCCCCCAACCTAACCCTCCATGTCTCCAGAGTTACCAGCAAACCCAGACACTGACGAGGCCCCATAAACCCTGGCAGGTGCTGTGACAGGCTCTGAGGGCAGGGAGAGGATGTTCTCTGAGAGGAGCCAGCTGTCCCCTCAGAGCCCTCAGCCAAAGGACGCTGGTGCTGCTGGGCCACACATGCAGCCCCCCAGGGGCTCTGGGGTCCCTCCCCAAGGAGCTCACCTGCCCCAGGCTGGCCAGCGTCCCTTCTTGTGTGGCCATCGTGGACAGGCCACACCTGCCAATGGGAGGCCCGAGGCCTACGGGGCTATTTGGTTATTTAGGATGATTGTGTAGTGGATCCCATAAATGATTATCGGTGTCCAGAAGTCCTGATGAGAGAGCAGGAAATGTCAAACTCCCCAGTGACCCTCCACGGCTTGGTGACAGAGGGTCACAACCAGTGGGCATGGCCTCGTTCCCTCCACCCACCACTCACGCTCACGGAAGTCCTCAACGTCCTGTGAACGAGATGCTCACCCGCCTTCTCCCAGCCGGGCCAAGACTCCCACAGAGAGGGGTGAGCAGGACCTCGAGTTTCCAGCCAATGCTGACCAGCCCCCTGCGCCGTGTGCAGAGGAGGACAGTTGAGAGTTGCTTTCACGCAGGCTCCAGGCCCAGGAGGAGCCAGGTGGACACTGGACCCTGGCATCCATCTACTCCCTCTTGCAGAGCAGCAAGGAAGACGCAGGGGCCGCTGACAGCTGCTGCTTTGCATCTGCACCCTGCTGGGCCCTGCAGCCGAGGCTGCACCCTGCTCGGCCCCGACGCTCTGGAGCAGAGGCTCCCCACGTCTCTCAGCTGTAGGTGTTCGGCTCACTGACAGGTGCGCGATTACGTGGCGCTCTCAGACCTTTCAGGTGGCGGAGACCCTGACTCCAAGGTGGGCGGCCCACGGGGCAGGGGCTCAGCTGCCTGTCTGCCCAGGAGGGGGGCTGAGGAAAGCAAGGGCTAACATGAAGGTCAAATGAGACCCCCGTGAGAAGCCTGAGCTCCACTTGGCCGACCCACTCAGCCCCACCTCCCCGTGTCTGCTGAATGATTGCAAAAGGCAGACGAGAGGAGGCCGGGCGCGCAGGTCTTGAGGGAGCAGAGCTCACCCAGGGCCCACGCTGGCCCAGGCACAGGCAGGTGGTCTGCAGGACCCGTGCACCAGCTGTGGATGGGCTCCGCCTTCCTCCCGGCCCTGTCTCCTTCCTGGAGCTGTGCCTTGGTGGAGGGGTGTCTCACCCTGGTTGGGGGCAGGGCTGGTGCAGGCTGGGCAGATCTGCCCAGGTTTTAGCTCCCCGCTGGCCTTGGACTTCTCTGCAGAAGCACCATAGGCCCCACGGGGCTGGGCGCCAAAGCATCTGCCTCCAGCCGGCGCAGGACCCGCCCTGGCACAGCTGGGCAGGACCTGTGGGCTTTGGTAGGCAGGTGGCGGAGCATCACGAAGGCGGAGGAGAGACAAAGCGAGGCTCATGCCGTCCTGGCGTATGGGACTCTTTTCCGCTTCAACTCCGTCCCTGGCAAACTCATGCCATCGGAGAATGACGGAGCCTTCGGAATCGCGTGTTCTGCCCACAGCCAGGTGCGATGGGCACCTGCCTCAGGCTTTGCCCTCTGTTCTGGCTCCGGCCAGGACAAGAATGCACCTGGGAGACAGAATGACCGAAGCCCTGGCCCTGCCCCATGCCTGAGGCTTCCCAGCCTGGAACGTCTCAGGGCAGGATGAGGGGCCAGACCAGCTGACCAGGGGCTGACTGAGACCTACAAGGGGTGAACTGGGCAAGATGCCAGATCACGGAATTCCGAGGGCAGGGCGGGCCCTCCACCCCTGCAGTGCTGCCCTGGCTCAGCAGCTGTACCCCGGGGCCTCCCACCCGGTTTTCTGGGTGTGTTCGTTACACGGTCAACTGCACTAAGGCCTCAGCATTCCGAGGGGTCTGGCCTGCAGGCAGACACTGCCCTCCTTCCCATGGAGGGAGCCAGGCCCATGAGGGCAAACTCACATTAGCCAAATACAGGAGACTGATGTCCAGCACTGGGAGGCTACGGGATCCATGGTAAAGGAATCACGAGAGATTGTGGACAGGACTTCAGGGAGGGCTCCCTCCAACAAGAAACCCTCCCAACCCTGTGGTGAGCTCAGGGGCCCACTAAGACCTCCCCCAGCTCTGGGCGCCCCATCGCGGGGTGACCACACTGGCCTACACCGCCATCCGGTCTTCTGGTGTCCACCCCGCTGACAGAGGCCCAAGGCAGGGGCCACCGTGTCACACTCGACTTATCCCCAGCTTGCACCACGAGGTGGCAGCGGGGCTCCTATGGCCTCGTGTCCCCTGGAGAAGAGACGGGGACAGGTCCTCCCGTCGCCCTCCCCAGGGCCTCATGCCTCAGCCTCCACCAAGATTCCTCTGGGCCAGACCAAGCTGTATGGCCCTGTTGTCAGATCTTCCCACTGGGGAGTCCAGGGCACAGCCCCGCCCTCTGCATGGAGGCGCCTCTCCCTTGGGGGTCCTCCTGGGCCCCAGGTGGGATCCTAGGTAAGGTTTGCTCAGGCTCCGGCCCCTGGGCTGCTGACTTGCTGTGAACTCCAGGGCCTCCTGACGTTCCTTCCCCTGTGTCCACCTGCCTCTGCCTCTCCTGGCCGTGGGGAGCCAGGCACAGCGCACCCACGTGACTGTCAGGAGGCAGGGGCTCTTGTAGCACCAGGCTCCTGGGAAAAGAGGCACACAGATGGAGCCCCCGGCCTCTGCAGGCACTGCCTCCGCACGGGGCACCGGGCCTGAGCGTCATGACCTGCAGGGACCAACTCCAGAAACTCCTACACGTGGGCAGGGAGACGCCAATTAGCCGAACCTCTCAGGGCTCCTTCCAGCCAGCCCCCACGGGCAAACACCTGCAGGGCCACTGGCTGGAGGAGGGGATTCCTGAGCCTCACCCCAGTGTTGGGATCCTCAGGGCTGCAGGCTCAACTCCCCCATTCACACCCCGCCCAGAGAGGCTGTTGGGAGCTGGGAGAGGAGCCAGGCCGGCAGGCAGGTACCTGCGCCCCTCTGCTCCTACTCTGGCTGCACCGGCAGCAGGAGCTGCTGCCCAGAGAGAAGAGACCAAGCTACAGGCCCCGCCCCAGCCTGGGAGAGCAAGCAAGCCAGGGCCAGGAGAGCTGAGAGATCAGCAGCTGTTGGGGGAAGAGGCGAGGGTCACCGGTCAGCCAGACAGTCCATCCCCCCAGGACACTTAGGGCTGCAGAGGCCCCTCCCTCAGGTAGGCGGAGCCAGCCTGCCCCCACAAACACCCAACTGCACAAGAGCAATCTCAGAGCAGGGCGAGGCCCTCGGGGTTCCCACAATACAGACAAGCCAGGAAGGTTACCTGGGATGGGGGCCTGGGGGAGGCCCCAGCTCTGCACCTGGCTGCAGGTAGTCCCGGGCCCCATCACTCCAGCCTCTGGGTCCCAAAGTCCTCACAATCTAGTCCACAGTGACACGCTGAGTCCTAATACCTTTCTGTTCTCTGCCATCTCTTGTAGGGAGAAATTGGGAGGAAATTGACAAAAGCCCCAAAACTGGGAAAATGGCTAAATCTAGGGAAATGAAAGTAACTTGGTTGGAAGTTTGTACAAAACCCTTCACAAATCCCCTGAAGCTGATTGGACAAATGGACCCAAAGCTGATTGGCTCGGGCCATTACACGGGCGAGCTATATAAGGAACTGCACTGGAGAAGCTTGACCCTTTTTTCTCTCCCCCTGACCATCGGCAAGGAAACAACTTCACCCCTTTTGGCCCAGATCTTCGACCACCAACAAGGAAAGATGCCTTTCCTTCTTGCCCAGACCACCAGCAAGGAAACAACTCCCTTTTTTCAACCGGACCTTCGGTGAGGAAAGAATGCTCTCCCACCACGACCATCAACAAGGAAAGAACCTGCTCTCCGTCTGATCGCTGACGAAGCAAGAACTCTCTCCTCATGACCACCGGGACCACCAACACAGGTGTTTGCCCCTGGAAGGCAAAAGTGCCTGAGGCTTTTCCTTTCTCCCATCTCCGCCAGCGTCCTGAGGGCTGCATTAGTCGGCGCCCCTCGCCCGAGGGTCCCTAGTGAATTGTGTTTAGTATCTGTGTGTGGACCACTGCCACCTCTCCGAACATCCGGGCCAGACCAGGAGGCCCGCACCCCACAATCTCTATGTCCCCAGACAGCGGTTTCTACAGTTATAGCAGAGGGTAGGTGTTTCCTAAAAGGGGCCAATGACAGGGTCCCAAACCGTGCCTCTGGGAGGCAACCTGGAACCCTCTTCAAACACCTGTCCCCGGGTCCAGCACCTCGGCCTCTAGCTCCTTCAATGTGCTCCTCCCTCTCTGTGCCACCAGCTGGGAGGGGAGGGCGAACAGAGGCAGGCTGAGCTCCTGCCACAGGACGGCAGATCCCCAAGTGCCTGGGATGTGGCCGGGAAGTGGCCCCGGCCTCTCCCTTCCATTCCATATGGCAGAAATGTGAGCCACAGTCCATCCATTCTGTGCCTGAGCTTCCTACCCTGTGGGATCCACCACCCCGTCCTTTACTTTGCCTGCCAGAGCTCAGGAGGCCGTGCCTCTGGGGCACTCCAGCCCCTGCCCACACCCCATCCTAGACTAGGCAGTAGGAGAATGCCCGCCCTCCCTGGGCACTGCCGGTCCAGTGCCTCTGGGCAGCCCCAAGGCCTACCGGGTCCAGCTGTTTCTCATGGGAGGGTCCACACCACCTCCGCTGAGCCTCAGCCACTTCTACTGGACGCTCCTGTCAGGCACGGGGAGAAACCGCCTCCCCAGGGCCTCCCTGATGAGGCGGGCAGGTGGCCCCCCTGACAGGGCCATCCCCATGGTGAGAGGTCACTCAGCCCCTGCCTCCCCACCACTGACCACACCTCCTGCCAGACCCAGAGTGTAGCTTGCTACGGCCAGCATCCTGGGCACAGGCCTGTGAGGCCCGGCCGAGCCATCGCCATCAGTTGGGGTGCTGGGTGCGCCCCCCAAGGTCTCTGTCTCTGAGATGAGGCAGGGGCTGCCTCATTATCACCACGGGGAACAAGTGAGCCAGAGGGTAAGGAGGCCCCACCCCTGGAGCCCTGAGGGACCTGGCAGGAGACAGTCTGGATCCCAGCCCCCTCACCCCGCCATGGGACCCCGGTGACCAGATAACTTCTTGTCTCACAGACTGTGGTCTGCTAAGGGTGTCTTCCCTGTGCTGCTGGGGAACTCGCCGTCCACAGGGCAGCATGGTGGGCCCGAGGTTGGGCCACCGCACTCCCGTCCTGCCTGCCCTGTCCCTGAGGCGGGGCCTCTCACTTCTGCAGAGCTAGCAGGTCCCTGGCCTCCCAGGGCACCCTCGGCCCACCTGCCTGGGGGGGCCAGAGTGCCACCCTGTTGGGGTGGTGGGCACCTCACAACCCGCCATGGTGCTGCTCCGCAGGAGCACAGGGCACCGGTGCTCCAGAGCCGGTGGGCTGGGTTCGGGCCCAGGGAGCAGCAGAGCGGCCGGCAGGGAGCAGTTTCTTGCTATCAGGAAGGATTTGCACACCAAATCTCTGAAGGATTTGCACACCAAGATTGTTTTCCTGGATCCTGGGGCAGAGAAGATGATGCCGCATGTCCACCACAGCCAGCTGTGCCGGTCAAAGGGGGACGCAGAGAAAACCATTTTGGCAACAACGACACAGCCAAGTGGGGGTGACTTGTCATGGGCATTGCGATTGCTGATCCGTGGGAAGCTTGCCGCCCTCCGGGCACTGACACCTCCACGCGTGGACTGTCTCTGTCCACCACCACCTCCCATTTTACAGATGACAGAGCGGAGTGTCAGCGAGTCCAGGGATGGCCCGGGCAGTGGGGGCACGTGGGGAGCCCAGGCAGTCTCACCTGAGCCCAGCCCTGGCTCCGGCGGAACTTGGGTGTTGGGACTTTCAAAGGGCAAGGCCGAGGCCTGGGGTGAGGAAAGAAGAAGGTCCAGAGGGCGGGCGTTGGGCCAGCGCACGTGGCCGTGGGTTTCCCGCACGCGCTCGAGCAGCTGGGCTCTCTCGCAGGAGGACGGCCCTTGCCGTGGCATCCAGAAAATAAGGGAGTCCGCTTGGATCCACTTCCTGGCCGGCCAGGCAGGCAGTTTTGATTCTAAACACACCCGTGGCTTCGAAGGGAGTAACTAAGGCCAGAGCGGCCTGGGGATGGCCCAGAGCACGGCAGGGCTGCTCCTGCAAAGCACTTATTAAATTCATCTGAAGGTCAAACGTAACCGGAAAACCAAAAACAGAAGGGATGAGCAGAAGCAGATGCGCTTCGGTGACGAGGCAGAGCCACCGGCAGCTTGCGATTTACCTCAGCGGGGCGCTGCGGGGACCGGGGACCTGGGGGGACGTCTGGAAGCAAGAGCAAGAGTGAGCACTGGGCTGACAAGGTCCAGCTTCTCACTCGTAAAACTGGGGAGCTTTACAGAAGCCCGGGTTGGCGCCTCGGTTTGCTGGATCCTCCTGGAGCCCGGGTTTCAAGGCCCGGGCGGCGGGGGCATCTCCCGCCTCAGCGAGCGTCCTGCCTGGGTGTCCAGCAGATGGGCTTGGACATCGGAGCCTGGGGTTTGCTCCTCCCTGACACTGTTCATGAATTGCAACACTGCAGGGCCAAGTGGTGACCAGGGGGAGGTGCACTGAGGGTCCCCAGACTCCCAACTTCAGATCCCCATGTCTTTTTTTTTTTTTTTTTTTTTTTTTGCGGTACTGGGGGTTGAACCCAGGGCCTCCTGCCTGCATGCTCTGCAAGTGCTGGACCACTGAGCTGCACCCCCAGCCCATTTTTTAACTTTTTGAGACAGGGTCTCGCTAAATTATGCAGACTGCCTCTAGTCTCAAACTTGTGATCCTCCTGCCTCCACCTCCTGAGCCACTGGGATTACAGGTGTGTGCCACCTAGTCTGGCTGAATCCCCATGTCTTAAGGGAATGACATGAGGCAAGGCACATTGTGTCTGCGGGCCCTTTGAGCAACACCCAGGCCCTGCCAGCCATGGCGCCTATGCTGGTCTTGCTTCCAGGAAAAATAGTTCCACTTGGTAGGCTTTGCCCGCCTTCCAGACGTTCCCTCAGTCAGCCGTGTGTGTGAGTGCACACACTCACGCACACTCACGCACGCTCGCCCCGTCTGGGGAGTGGGCAGCGTCCAGACTCAGCTGACGGTCCCTGCTGGAGAGATGGCCTGGCCAGCAGCATCACCCTCTGCACAGCAGCGAAGCAGGGACCGGCCATGCACGTGAGGACGCACATTCTCCCAGGACTCCTGCCGATATTTCCAGGGACCTCCCAGGGGCACCTGGTCTGCTGGCCCTGGAGCTGACGCCTAGGGCTGGAACCCAGGTGGGAAGTCTCAGGAGGAGGGCGGCTGGGGCTGATAGCCCACACCTGTCAGGAAGGGCACACAGAGGCCACACTGCCCAGCCCTGTGAACCCACAGCGCCCTGTCAGGGGGAGCCTCCCGCATCACTGTCCTTTCTCCTCTGCCCATGGCCTCTGCAGCACACAGGGGCTACTTGTACCCTCGGAGGGAGTACCTATGCCAGGCACCCCGGAGGCCCAGGGAAACAGTGGTGAGCAAGGCAGTCCTAACCGTACCTGAGGGCAGTTTCGTTTCCAGGCAAATCAAGAAATAAGAAGTGGCATTGTGTTGCGTCATAGTGACCATGATGGAGAAACTGAGGCAGAAGAGAGCAACAGGGCAATGTCAGTGGGGGCCGCAATGTTTAACAAGCAGTCAGGGCCGAATCCCTGAGTTGACAAGGCTGCAGCCAAAAGAGCAGCAGGTAGGAATCCGGGGAGGACCTGCGAGAGCGCTTCTGCAGGGCTGTCCCGGCGCCGCGCGGGATAAACGCCCCACCCCGTGGGCCCTTACGTGCTGTCCGTGTTTTTAAGTGAAGCTGCGCTGCAGAGTGGTCCTTACAGAATAATATTCATTTGCATCTTGGGATGTCTAACAGAAGGTTTTCCTCTGTGAATTTTCCTTCTCAGGCTTATTATGCTGTGGTATGCAACGGTTTTCATGCAAATGCTGTCAAACATATTAATTCTTTGCCCAATATTTTCATGTTAGAAAGGCCTTCCCCAAGAGATCAGCTAGGGTCTGTGTCAGCTCTACTTAATCATGTTGCCCTTCCCCAGGGACCCGGCACTCCTCTGAGAGGCGGCCAGGAGGGGTGTGAAGGATAATACTTAGGCTGGGTAGACCAGTTGTCCCCCAGCACCAAGCAGGAACTCTGACCTCTGCCTGTGGTGCAGGAGCCTCTCCACTCCTTCCTGCAGGTTCTGAATGTCTGCACAGGGTCTCCTGGGGATGGGCCATGGCATGGCCATCTGGGTCTACAGGCCCCACCCTATATACTGTGTCCAGGGCCACCCTCCAGCATGTCCTGGGTTCTGGGGTTCTGGGTTCTAGGGAAGAGCAGTACAGTGTGGGGGCCAGGCTGGTCTGGACCAAAAACTGCACATTACCCCTCTTCAATGGGTTAATAACGAACACAGTGTTTGGAAACTCCTGTTAAAATGGCAGAGGCAGCCCAGCAACTTAGCAAGACCTTATCTCAAAAAATAAAAGCGGGCTGGGGATGCAGCTCAGTGGTAGAAAGCTTGCCTAGTATGTGCAAGGACCTGGATGCAACCCCCAGTATTGCAAAATAATGAAGATAAAAATAAATAAATACATTAAATGGGCAGTGCATCTAAACAGACCTTTCCTCAGAGAAGACATAAAAATGGCCCAAAGTTACATTAAAATGTGTTCAACCTCACTAACCATCACCGACCATAATGCCAATTAAAACCACTGGGAGAAATCATCTCCTACCGGTTAGGATCTAGGCTATTACCAAAAAGAGTAGCGATAAGAAGTGTTGAAAGAGGGTGGAGGGCAGGGACCATCTTTCTTGAGAGTGGGAGGGTGGAGTGGGCAGCCATTGTGGAAAACAGGAAGAAGTTTCCCAAAGAAATGGAAAACACCCAGGCTGTGGCTCTCTGGTAGATCCCCCAAGGAGATGAAGTCACCACCCCCTACAGATGTCTGCACCCCACATTCCCCGCAGCACCATTCACAACAGCCACGCTCTGGAAACAACCCAGGGGCCTACTGAAAGAAGGATGGAGAAAGAAAATGTGGGACAACGTACACAATGGGATGGTATTACTCAGCCTTCACCAAAGCGACACTCCGAAGCTGGGTGTGGTGGCCCACGCCTGACTCCGACTCTGTAGCTAGAGGTAGGAGGATGGCAAGGTCAAGGCCAGAGGAAGCCTTAGGAAGACCCTATCTCAAACTATATGTTGTTATTGTTAGGTGTCATGGAGTCGGTATCCGACTCATAGCGATCCTCATAGGGTTTTCAATGGCTGACTGTTTCAGGATTGCCTTGGGAGTGGATTGCCAGGCCCTTCTCCCATTTTTGTGGTGCTGGGAATTAAACCCTGGTCCTCAGAGACTGCAGCACAGCGCTCTACAAGTTGAGCTAAATCCCAGCCCTCTCAAACTATATACAAAGCATAAAAATGAGTTGGGCATTTGGCTCAGGTGTACAATGCTTGGAAGAAGCATGCGTGAGGTCCTGGATTCAACACCTGGGTCCCCACACAAAAAAAGGTGACCCAGCCATGTGGCACAATATGGGTGAAACAAGAGGACATAGGCCGAGTGAAATAAGCCAGGTGCAGGAAGGAAAACACTGTGAGATCTCGCTTATATGTGGAGCAGTTTTTAAAGACTCTCAAACACACAAAAATAAGGGATGGAGCAGTGGTTACGGCAGGGAGGGGAAGAGACGCGGAAAGGTAAGGGAAATACAAAGCAGCAGATGTGTAAGAAAGGTCTAGAGAGCTGATGTGGAACATGAGGGCTAAGTTAATCAAAACTGAGTTCAGCAGGGATTTTTATCAAATGGGTAGATTTTACCTGCTCTTGTCACAAAGAGGTAACTATGCGAGATGACAGCTATGTTATCTGCTTCACTATGATAATCATTTTACTATCTAGACATACCCCATAATATCATGTTGTAAGCCTCAAATATATGGGACAATAACTATTTTTTTAAAAAGGAAAAATTTTAAGCAATGTTACTTTGCTATGCCATATCTATTGACTTTTATAAAAGCCTTGATCCCTTGAGATTAGGGGACACTGGTCCTTCACCACAGACCCTGGGAAGGCTGGTCTCTGTCACAGATGCCCTTTGCCTCTGCCTTGAACTTGACCGTGTGTCCCCCAGATGGAATGTGGCCACTGCTGCTTCCAGTGCCGTCTAACGCACCCTTATTTCATCTACTTCCTGTCAGGCAGAAATGAAAGGGGAGCTGGGCAATGAGAAGGCAATCTGCTCGGATTAGCCTCTCGCCCGTCTTGCCTGTTTCAAAAACCTTTACTGTACTCCAACACTCGGCCTAGAGATTTTTCTCAAAGTTTTGTTAGTCATACTGTCAATACATCGATTCCCTTCCATAAAGCAATAGGAAAAAGGAAAAATGACAGAGGACATAAATAAATGGTGCTAAACATATTAAAAAATCAGCATCATTAGATGTTAAATAAATGCAAAGGATTATGAAAGAATTAGAGCCTCCTTGGCTGTCTATCCTACTCACAGAAGCAGCTGGAAAGCTGGCCACGTGCGGTGAATGGCACTGAATGGGAGCTGCTATGTCAGTGCCCACTGTGAACTGGCAGCGCCACGGGAAGAACTGTCAGGAAGGATGAGCACCAGAGTGTGGGGTGTGCGCCTCCCTGTCCGGCCTGGATGTTCTGACAGGCAGCGCTGCCACGCACACAAATATCAAATACAATTCACTCGGGACCCTCGGGTGAGGGGACTCCTGTCGCCCTTGGGACGCTGGCAGAGATGGGAGAAAGGAAAAGCCTCGGGCACTTTTGACTTCCAGGGACAAACACCCATGTTGGTGGTCTCGGTGGTCACGAGGGGAGAGTTCTTGCTTCATCAATTATCAGACGGGGAGAGAGAGTTCTTTCCTTGTTGATTGTCACAGTGGGAGAGCATTCTTTCCTCACCGAAGGTCCAGGCGAGAGAGTGGGAAAGCCGTTTCCTCGTCGGTGGTCCAGGCGAGAAGGGGATCTTTCCTTGTTGGTGGTCAAAGATTCGGGCCAAAAAGGGTCTTTCCTTGTCGATGGTCCAGGCGAGAGAAAGGGCGAAAAGGATTGAACTGCTGCAGCACAGCGCCTTATATAGCTCCCCCACGGAATGGCCTGAGCCAATCAGCTTTGAGTTCAATTGTCCAATCAGGTTCAGGGGATTTGTGAAGGGTTTCGTACAAATGTCCAACCTAGTTACTTTCATTTTTCCTAGATTTAGCCGTTTTTCCAGTTTTGGGGTTTTTGCCAATTTCCTCCCAATTTCTCCCTATACCAGGGTACATGGTGCCACATGGCCCTGTCACCTTTTTTTGGGCGGGGACCAGGTGTTCAATCCAGGACCTCACACATGCTTCTTCCAAGCATCGTACACCGGAGCTGCACACCCAGCTCATTTTCGTGCTTTGTATATAGTATGAGATAGGGGTCTCCCTAAGGCTGTCTCTGGCTTGACCTTGCCATCCTCCTACCTCTGGCTACAGAATCAGAGTCATTGGGATCACAGCGTGGGCCACCACACCCAGCTGTGGAGTGTCGCTTTGGTTAAGGCTGAGTAATAACATCCCACTGTGTACATTTTGTGAGCTGGGGATCCAGCCAGGGCAAGTCCCTAACTAGGGAACAAATGATTACACATGCCGGGCAAGTGCTCTACCACTGAGCCACACCCCAGGCCCTGCCATGGCTGGCCTGTGTCCACAGTGGAAGCTGTGGTAGGCAGAATGAGGCCCCAAGCTCCACAAAGGAGGTCACATCTTGACCCCAGGCCCTTGAACCTTCAACTACACAGGGAGAGGCGATGAAGTAAGGATGTTGGAATGGGGAGGTTGTCCTGGATTGCCCAGGAGGTCAGGTGGGGCTGAGAAGAGGCCACATGAGGACAGACGTGAGGACTGGAGGGAGGCGACCCCCAGAAAGACATGGGAAGAGGCAGGCACGGTTTCTCCCCTGCAGCCTGGGGAAGCAGCCACCTTGATGCCAAGCTCTGAGGCTCACTGTAGACTTCTGGTCCCTAGAACCAGAAGGGAAGGACAGCCACTGTCCTGAGGAGCTGACTCTGGTCATTTGCCACAGCACCAGCAGCAAAGTGGCAGCCAGGTGGGAGTCCTCCGTGGTGCTCGCCTCTGCTCTCTGGAAGCTGGCTCTGGACGCTGCAGGGGCCCTCTAGCTGTCCCAGGTTGGCCTGGACTCTGGGAGCCCTGTCCTCCTGTTTTGCAAGAGTCCCCTGCACAATATCCCGCAGCTCTGCAGGCAGCCCCGGGAGGCCCCATTCCTCCTGGGGCCAGGTACCAGGATGAAAGCACACAGTGGCCCTCCACACACCAGTGTCTACCCAGAGACCCCTGTGGAAGCCCTTACCAGGCTCTCACTGGCAACTTCCTGGGCAGGGCTTTGCTCCACCCACAAAGCCAATGCACACC
Source organism: Pedetes capensis (assembly GCA_007922755.1). NCBI lineage: Eukaryota > Metazoa > Chordata > Mammalia > Rodentia > Pedetidae > Pedetes > Pedetes capensis. Next base: position 63,109 of record VMDO01003077.1, read on the forward strand.
GCAGGCTCACCCTGGTCCTGCTGACGGTATTCTTGCCTCTGGGGTAGAGGCGGCCCTCTTCTCTCTCCCAGGACAGGACCTCATGCAGGCTCAGCTGCAAGACCTCCTGAGGGATGGCTCTAAGGTGCACTGGTCACTCCTCCTACCCGCGAAGTGGCCACAGAGCAGCAAGACTTCCAAGTGCTGCCTGTGCCGGGGTCTCACAATCCACAGACACGTGCCAGGGTGTCGGAGAGGTCACATCAGGGAAGCAGAGGCTCTGGAGCAGAGAGGAATCTCCACGGAAGTCGCTGAAGGATGTGGCGAGGTCATCTTAGGACCAGGAGTTTGCCCAGGGCCTTGTCTGCATAGGTTCTTAAGAGAAAGGAGAAGGTCAGGAGACAGGCTGGGCAGGAATGTGTGGCAAGAGCCTGGGAGGGAGGCAGCCTCAGGCCACATGACGATTTGAGTCATGTTCATGTCTTCCCCCAAACCACTAACGTATTACACTGACTCAAGGATACATGGTATGTAGCAAAGCCTAAGGAAACTGGAATTAATATCACAGCAAGCTACAGGACATAAGAGCAACAGGTAAAAATGGATTCCATCTCTATACACTGGCAATGAGCAATCTGAAAACAGAGCTAGCAAACCAAATCCATTTATAATAGCATCAGAAAGAATACATACTTAAGAATCTATCAAAGTATAAAACTTGAATTTTTCAAAGATGCATGAAAGTTATATTCAGACTATCACAAAACACTGTTGAAAGAAATGAAGGGAAACAAATAAACGGAAAGATATACCATGTTCAAGGATCAGGAAACTTTATGTTGCTAACATGGTGGCCCTGGCTACTCTCACAGGTTGACGCGGCCAGGTGATAATCCCTCAGTGTGGGGTCAACCACTAACCCGGGTGCTGCTGCAAAGGCATTTTGCTGATGTGATTGAAGTGTTCAGCTGGTTGACTTTAAGTAGGGGGGATTATCCTACATAACTCTGGTGAGCCTGATTCATCAGTTGAGAAACATTACCAACAAAACTGAAGATTCTCTGAAAAAGAAAAAATTCTGCCTGTGGGTAACAGCTTTGACTCTTGCCTCAAAGTTCTAGGCTGTTCTCCCTGACAGCCTACTCTATGGCTTTCAGCCTTGCCTAGCCATCCCCTACAACTGCCAAAATGATTTCTTACAATGAGTCTTTTAATATAAGCATACGATTGATTAGCTAGTTTGGAGGACCTCTGATACAATGGCAATATTTCCTAAATTGATCTAAGGATTCAATGAAATCAAGAAAAACGCAGCTGGCTCTTTTGCAGCTATTGACACTTTGACCCTAAAATTCACATGGGAATTCAAAGGGCACAGAATGGTCAAAACGACCTTTTTATCATTGATGATTATGTGAGTAGGGATCTAATTTTATTTTTATTTTTTCCAAGTGGGTAGCAAATTTCCCAGGATCATTTGCTGAATTTCCTTTACTGATCTGCAGTCCCACATCCCTCAGTTTTCACATATTTGGAGACCTCTTCCAGACAGAACATGGATTCTGCTGCTCCTCGGCAGAACGCTTGTGAATTCTGAGGGTCGACCTTGAAAAAGGAAAACAGATTTGCAAGATTCACACATCCTGATTTGAAAACCTACTACAAAGCTGCAGGAACCAAGACACTACGGTACGCGCATAAGGTTAGACATATTGGTCAGTGGGGTACAAGGGAGAGTCTGGAAGTAATTAACTGACTTTCAAAGAGAGTGCTAAGGCAGCTCGACAGAGAAAGAGCAGTCTTTTCCGCAAACAGTGCTAGAACTGGACGTAGGAAAGAATGAGGTTAGACCTCTACTCCACGAGATATAAAAAAATTAACTCAAAGTGAGTGGAAGGCTAAAATATAAAAACTCTTAGAAGTAAAAATAGATACAGGTCTACATGATTTTAAATTAGGCAACAGTTTCTTAGGGCACCAAAAGCATAAGGAATAAAAATCCATTGGACTTTAACAAAGCTAAAAACTTTTGTGCTTCAAAGGACACCGTCAAAAAAAAAAAAAAAAGGAAAAAAATACTTATTTGGGCTGGGATTTAGCTCAGTTGGTAGAGCACTGTGCTGCAGTCTCTGAAGTCCTGAGTTCAATTCCTAGCACCGCAAAAATGGGAGAAGGGCCTGGCAATCCACTCCCAAGGCAATCCTGAAACAGTCAGCCATTGAAATCCCTATGAGGGCCGCTATGAGTTGGATTTCGACTCGATGGCACCTAACAACAACAACAAAGTCATATATTGGATACGGAATTTATATTTAGAACTCTTACATAAAGAACTCTTACCACCTAGTAGTGAAAAGACAACTTACAGATGAGCAAAGGATCTGATGTGCATTTCTCCAAAGCTGTACAAATGTCCGATGATCACATGAAATCATGTTCCACACCTTGCGCTGTCAGAGAAACCACGTGGTTTGCAAGTCAAACCACGACAGGGAGCCACTTTATCCCCCGCTGCTGGCTGTGAAGAAAGAGGCAGACAATAATAAGTATGGGCAAGGGTGTGGGGAAATCTGAACCCTCATATGCCGCTGTGCAGAAGTTTCTCCAAGGCTAACCACACAGTTACCATGTGGCATAGCGAGTCGGCTGTAGACGCACACCTAAGAGAAATGAGAGCGTGTCTGCCTAGACCTGCACATGAGTATTCACAGCCACTCCACTGACAGCAGCTGAAGGAGGGAGTGGCCCAAATGCCTATCGACTTACGAATGGCTGGATAAGATGTGGGGTGCACGAGAAAGGAACGCAGTGCTGCGTTAGTAAGCTTGCCATGGCCGTCACCAAAAGCCTGAGCTGCTTGGCCTCCTGCTCGGCGCCTTGGAGTGGGGGTTGGGGGCAGGCTGTGGGGGCCGGGATGCGTGGATTCTCCATCATAGTGCTGAGGGGGCAAGGAGGACAGGGGAGCGTTGTGGTGCCCTGCCTCAGAGCCCCAGAATCCCTCTGCAAAGTGGGGGTCTGTGGGTCTCCTGAAGAAGTCTCTTCAAGGGAACAGGCGGGGCCCACACAGCCCCTGGAAATCTCCGGAACGCTCCATGCTCCCTTCTGGAACGGGAGCTGGGGAGGGGGAGTCTGCTCAGACAGGGAACCTGGGGCACTGAGATGCAGCCCAGCCTCCTGCCCCCCTGTGACCGCAGGCACCTGAACAGCCCCGGGGCTGACCTCCAGAGAGAAGTCCCCAGGCAGGTGGGGCGCGGTGGAGACAACAAGAGCACTTGTCTCACAGACAGTGTGGCCGCTAAGGTCCCGCCTTAACCCGGTGTGCCTCACCGAGGCTGGCGGGTGCGCAGAGCCCGTGACAGCCCGTCCCGCTCGGCAGATGGATTACGGCCGAGCTGAACTTACTGGTGAGGTCAGGGCCCAGCTGCCTCCTCCGCCACCCCTCCCCCGGGAACTGGAGAAGCTGAGGAGAGGGCCCAGCGGGGAAGAATCCACTCCTGTTTCCCAATACCCCAGCTGACACCTGGCCGAGCCCGTGCACCTGGAGGTTGGTGACAGATTGAGCAGCTGTCCCAGCGCCCGCTCCATGCTCTCTCCCCCACCTTGGTCTGCAGCCCGAGGATCATGAGCCTGTACCCTGCCCCTTGCCAACTGGCTGTCATGCGTGGCGGTGACCCAGGACCGACAAGCCGTTCTGGGCATCCATCATGGAACGCGCTGGCCTGGGCTGAGGTGATGACAGACGAGAGGCCAGGCCTTCTGACAGGCAGGACGGCCGTCCATGGAGACCTCTCAGGAGGCGGGAGGCCATGGTCCTGGGTGGGCGCCGGAGGCAGGCAAGGGAGGGCGGAGCCAGCGGTGTGATGTCCAGCAGCTGTCCCCAGGGGCAGGGCAGCATCTGCTGACGCGCTTGGAGGGCCAGCTGCTGCCCACTGCGGGTGGCTGGCGCCTGGAGTGGCCAGGGAAATAGCTTTATGGTGTTCAGGGCACAAAGGGGAAACCAGCGTGTGGACCCCGCCACCATGGCTGGCGGAGGGGGACCAGGTGGGTCAGGAGGCTGGGGCAGGGTGAGTGGGCCCTGGGCTCCATGCCAGGGCTACCAGGAGGGGGAGCAGAGCTGCCATGGCCGGGAGCAGCTCTAGGGAGAGACTGGGGCGGAATGGAAGGTGAACACACAGAAGAAGCGGACACGGGCTGGACACCAGCACTGCTCCTGGGGACCCCCCCAAGGCTGGGGCGGGGAGGGGCACAGCTGCGGGACCTGGCGCCTCTCCCACTTGTGCGCTTGCTCCTAGGCTGGGTCCCCACCTCCATGCAGCCCACCGGGGACGCTGTCATCTAATTAGTCAGCCCCTGGACTGTGAGGTGAATCCTTCTTGTTGTTGTTGTTAAGTTCATTGACAACAAAAAGGCACTTGTTGGCCAACCACGCTGGACCACATCTGAGGATGCAGTTGAGAGCTGCAGCTCTGGCATGCAGCCCACCTGAACGGCAGTCTCCCAGCACCCCCTCCCCCAAGACCTGCCCAAGAGTGTTGTGGGCGCCATCTCCCTCCAGGCTGTCTCCCTGGCGTGAGGGAGTCTGGGAAATGCCTCCACGGGGTCACGGGGGGGGGGGGGCTGTTCCCTACTTCTCTAATTCTTAACCTATCCACCACCCGATTGAGTTTGCGGTTGTCTTCAATAGGAACCCGACAGAATCGCAGCTGCCCCATCTTGAGGACTGGATAACTGAGTCCTCGGTGACACCCTCAGGTTGTGTCCTCTCACAAAGCCTCAAAACACAAGTCAAGGGACTTGCCATGACCCCACATGCCACCCATATGGAGTAGGCTCGAAAGAGTGTCACACGCGCCAGCTGCACCTGCCCACAGGTCAGCTCCACTCGCTGCCACTCTGAATAGCAAACAGACCCTCCACAGAGCAATGAGGTCCTTCAGGAGTGGCTCGCAGTGGTAGAACGCACACCACAGTAAACAAGGTGAATTCAAGGAGGGGGTGGCCGGGGGCCATCTCCAAAGTCAAAACAAGGAGGCTCACCTAAGTTGTTTTGAAATAATACCCTCTCCCAGAGGATTACAAAAAGGGTGACCAAGGATCCACAACAGGGGCGACACCTATCCCAGGGGGGTCTCCCTGCTGCTGACACCCTTGCAGAAGTATTCCTGTGCGCAGTCACACAGGTCTCTGGCAGGGTCCTCTGTGACGTCCCCTCACCAGGGATGAGTGTGAGACCCTCCTTCAGCACCTCTTGGCGTCATTATTGATCTTTTGTTAAGTTCGACAAAGGCGGCGCCGTTTGGATCCCAACAGCCTTCACAGGTCCCCAGGCAGCCCCCGAGGTTTTCTTCTTGATGACACTGAAAAAGTGAAGGAGCCCCAAATTCCCACCGCTTGGCGCAGAACAGACTGGCATTTGGTCTGCTCTCCCCTGGTTTTGTACCCCAGGGTGTCTGCGCTCCATGGTGTCAGAGACATGGACCACACCCTGCACCTCTCTCAGGAGCATCCACAACCTTTTTGGCACCACGGACTGGTTTCACAGCAGACAATTTTTCTATGAAGGCGTGGCGGGGTAGTTGCTGATCCGACAGGAGGCAGGGCTCAGGTAGCAATGGCCGCCATGGGGAGAAGCAGTGAACACAGCTGTAAATTGACCCGGGGGTTGGGGACCTTGCTCTGAAGAGGAAAGGGGCCTGTCAGGCAGGAGGAAGTGCAGGTGCGGCAAGGAAAGCATCGGTCAGGACACCAGGCTGGTGAGTGGGGCGCTGCCTCCAGCCCAGGTTCTCAGGCCTGCCCTGCAGAGCCACTGAGCAGACAGCAGCCATGGGACCAGAGAGGAGCCAACGAAAGGGCCTGGCCAGGGGCCTGGCCAGCCATGGCCATCTCCGGCATAATGAGCCTGCCCCCGCTGCACCCATGTTTTCTGTGCCTCCATCTCCCTTCTGTCCACTGCACCGGGGCCAAGCACACCATGGACGCTCTGTAGCACGTTATTGCCCAGTGTTCTCTGCTTACCAGCAACTTGGTCTGGCAAGGGATGGACTTTGGTGCTGGGTGTCCTTTGCCATCAGTCTGCCCTGACTTGGGGCGTCTGTCTGTCCCCAGACTAACCGTTGCCACCTTGTGGGAGCCCTGTCCTCTTCCCTAGCAGCCCTCCTGTCGGATGGTCTCGCTCACCTGTGAGGGCAGTGGCAGCTGCTGGGCTTCTACACTGGTTGCGCTGGTCAGTGGCAAACGACCCAGACGCCAGTCCTGGATCTGCTTTCTCAGCCTGGGCAACTCCTATGATCACGCTGAACCCCAACCTCCGTGTAAATGGAAAATGAGGACAGATACCATCACAAGGACAGCATGAGATGACACAGTGTCAGGCAGACAATCAGACGCCAGCCCACAGGCTCAGATCCAGCGGAGAAATGACCAGCACCAGAGACAGCCACTTGGTGTTTGTTTTTGTTAAGTGCCATTGAGTCAGGTCCAACTCATAGTGATCCTAATTACAGAAGAACGAAACACTACTCGACACTGTGCCATGCACATGAACTTTTCATGTTTGAGCCCAATGTTACAGCCACTGTGTTTCATCTCATTTGAGCCATGACTCATCAGCAAAAGGAGATCCCATCATTAAGGTCAACTCTATTTTGAGGAGACAACTCTTCCCCAGTGGTGTTTTGAATGCCTTCCAGCCTGGGGTCTCATTTTCCAGTGACAGTGTTTGTCTGTTATTCATAGGATTTCAATGGCTAATTGTTTTGGGAGTGGGCTGCCAGGTCTTTCTCTCTAGTCTGTCTTAGTCAGGAAGCTCAGCTGAAACCAGCCCACCATGGGTGGTCCTGCTGGTATCTGAGATACCGGTAGCATAGCTTTCTGCATCACAGCAACATACAAGGCCCCTGTAGGACAACAAGATGACAGACATGTGGGGGTGCCACATGGTAAGTGAGTATAAAATATTTCTTTTTTTACTTTTTAAATTCTTTAAAAGGAAATTGGCTATTTACTGAAAAAAACTAATAAAAATGTATCTTGGGGGTGAAATATAAGTAGAAATACATTTAATAATTACAATAAATATAAATGGTCTAAACAAATAAAAGGCAAAAACTGTCAGACTGTGTGAATGAACACCACTCAACCACAAACTGTCTACAAGAAATGCACTTAAATAGAGTGGTACAGATGGATCAAAAGTAGAAAGGTCTACAAAGGTAGACCACATCAATTCTCATCGTAAGACAGCTGGAGTGGGTGTGTTCACGTCAAACAAAGCAGGCTTCAGGAGAGGGAATTACCAGGAAAGCAGAGGGACACTTTATAATGATAAAAGCTTTAGTTCATTGAGAGGATGTAAGACACATAAACACACAAGACAAGACCTGGCAGAACTGGAAGGTCAGATGGACAAGTCCACAGGTACAGTCAGAGATTTCAACATTCCTCTCTCCTGACAGAACAAACAAGAATACCATTGACCATATGGGGAACCGAAGCAGCCCTAATAGCTCAACCCTCATAATTCACAAGCATTCTGCCCAGGAGCAGCAGAATCCACGTTCTGTCTGGAAGAAGTCTCCAAATATGTGAAAATGAGGGATGTGGGAGGCAGATCAGGAAAGAAAATTCAGTAAATGATCTTGGGAAATTTGCTATCCACTTGGAAAAAATTAAAATAAAATTAGATCCCTACTTGCATAACCATCAAAGATAAAATCTGAATGGGGTGAATTTAATTGTGGAAAGTAACTTTAAATACCTTTATTTAAAAGTAGGGAGATATTTTGTGACCTTGGAGTAGGGAAGTATTCATCAGGGGAGTCCTAAAAGCTAAGAACCATAATTGGAACAAAAATGGCAAACGTAAATGCTACAAAAGTACAGATTATACATCAAGAGATATAACAGATTTTTTTTTCTTTTTGGTACTGGGAGTTGAACTGAGCCCGGCTGAGATATAACAGATTTTATAATGCACCTCACATGGAACATGATTGGGGTTTAAATCCAACATATGTCAAGAATTCCTGTAAAACTACAAAGCAATAAATCGTAGTGTCAGCTAAGTAAGGTGGCACATGCCTCTAATCCCTGTGATTTTGGAGGCAGAGGCGGGAGGGTCACAAGTTCAAGGCCAGAGATATCTTAAGTAATTTAGTGAGACCCTGTCTCAAAATAAAAAATAAGAGCGGGGAGCAGTGGTGCACATCTGTAATCCCAGCAGCTCCGGAGGCGGAGGCAGGAGGATCACAAGTTTAAGACCAGAGGCAGTCTGTGTAACTTAGTGAGACCTTGTCTCAAAAAGTAAAAAAATGGGCTGAGGGTGCAGCTCAGTGGTCCAGCACTTGCAGAGCATGCAAGCGCGAGGCCCTGGGTTCAACTTCCAGGACCACAAAAAAATATATGAAATAAAATAAAATAAAATAAATAGATAAAAATAAAAAATAAAAAATGGGCTGGAGGTGCAGCTCACTGGTAGAGCATTTACAAAATATATGCAAGGCCCTGAGTTCAACCCCCAAGTACAGCAAACAAACAAATAAATAAAATAAAATAGCATCAAATAGAAATTGTCAAACAATTATGTCAAATAGAAAGGCCTGGCAAGTCCATTTATGGAAGAAGAAATCCCCAGTGTTATATAAACTTGAAAATATGATCAATGTCACTAATAATCAGAGGGATGCAAATTAAACTACAATGAAATTCCACTTCATAAACATTAACAGTAACAAAAACTTAAAGGTCTCATTATTCCATGTGCTGCGGAGGACGTAGAGAAAAGAGGGATTTTATATACTGCCTGTTGTTGTTGTTAGGTGCGTCGAGTCGGTGTCTGACTCATTGAGACCCTGCATACAACAGGTGAAACACTATTGTCAGTGCTTCTCTACTCTTCGTAGGGTTTTCAATGGCGGATTGATTTTTGGGAGTGGGTTGCTGGGTCCCTCTCCCAAGCCTACAGCACCTGGTGTTCCCAGGCGGTCTCCCATCCAAGTACTAACCAGACCCAACCCCTCTTAGCTTCTGAGATCTGACTGGATCAGATGCCACAGGGCTACAGCTGCAGGCTATGTACTGCTAGTGAGCATATAACTTGACATCCAACAATATATTTGGACAACAAATTGTCAATAACTGGTATATTTGAAAATGCACATACCTAGTGCCAGGAAAAGCCACTCCTCCATCTAGCAGACTCTCTGAGAAAAGTTAGTGCACCGGACATATTTGTTACAAAAGACATTGCGTTTTGTTTAGGGACATGGAAACTCAGGATGAGAATAAATATCTGATTCAGGATGGTGATAATCTTTTGGAGGGGATCAAAAAAGGTGCATAGCCATAGACTAAACCTTTCATCTCTCCAGCTGATTGTTGGGTTCACAGTGCATGTGATATTTGTTGTTGTTGTTAGGTGTCATCCAGTCATGTCTGACTCATAGCAGCTCTCACAGGGTTTTCAGTGGCTGATTGTCTCAGGATTGCTTCGGGAGGGGATTGCCATGTCCTTATCCGGGCACATGGTATTACTGGTTACTTATTTTCATGAGTCTAACAATTTGCATAAATTTTAGATGTTTCAAATGGCTTTAAATTTTTGTTTAGAAAAGTATGTAAATCATAAAGTCATTATTTATGTAAAAAAATCATTGGACCTGTACCATCTGATGCAAATTTGTTAGAAAGTGTACTAAACATCTCTTAAACACATACTGTGTTTTTAAAAAATTATAGCTCAAAGGGAAAAAAGAAAGAAAGAAATTCGTCTCCTCCCATGATCTCCTGGCTCAAGCACTATTTTTCAGAATGTGGTCCAGGCCCCCTGGGGTCCCTGAGAACTCTCGGGAGTCTCTGAGGTCAAATCTGCTTTCACGAGGTAGGAGTCCACCTGCATGCTTCCCCATGTAGACTTTTGCACCAAGCTCCTGGTGCCGGCACCATGAAGTACCAGAGGGCATCGTGTGCCTCTCTGCCAGGTCCTGCCACAGGCAAGAAGAAGAAAGGTAGCTCACTGGGGAGCGCTCTGTGAGGACTGCAGAAGGGTTTATTTTATTAGATCTTAGTGCTCAGGCCACACGTCTTCTTCATGTTCATAGATGGTTGTCCAGGAAAGATTGCCCTGAGGCCAAGGTCAGGGCAGACCCCGCTGCCTTTTCTACTTGGAAGAATGGCTACAAGCTATTCAGGATTTAATGCTTAGCAGATGTTTTGTGAAATGAGAATGACGTGAACCAGCCATTCCAAGGAAAATCAGTGACTGTGTTTACTACCCCCGACCAAAGGTGAACTTTCAAGTGAAAATTAGAATTTTGGAAAACATGCGTCACCACCAAAATGTTCACAGCTTCCCATGAGGTAATGGCTTTCCCCAGGCGGTGGGCGGTGACGTTGGCAAACAAGATGTTTTGATATTGTCTAATGAGAGGTGTCTACATGGGAAACGCTAACTCAGGGAACCATTGTTTTCCGAGACTTGATCTAGAATCACACCAAGGTAAGAGACCCACTGAAGTGAAAGATGGACCGATGTGTTTTAATATAACAGAGAAGTAAAGGGTCACTGGCCAGGTCTCAGGTTCCACACTGTAACTCAAGAAACCGCCAAGTGTTGTGTATGGTGTCAGCTAAGGGTCATTCTGCCGCATGCGGATGTCCAGCTTTCCCAATCCCATTTGTAGGAAACACTGTCCTTTTCCCCTTCTGATTCCTTGGCATCTTTGCCCAAGATCAGTTGGTCATTCATGTGTGGATTTATTTCTGGGCTCTTAAACATGGGACCAGAAACTATAAAACTCCAAGAGGAAAACACAGGGGACGGCTTCAAGGCGTTGGTGTTGGAAATGACCTCATGGATCTCATACCAAAGGCGAAGGCAACGAAAACAGAAGCAGGCCTGTGGGACTGCATCAGGCTGAAAGGCTCTGCCCAGCAAAGAGCCAGCCAGACGGAAAGGAAGGGTAATGGGTGGGAGAAAGTGCTTGCAAGTCTGATAAGAGGTTAAGGAACTCACAACAACAACAAAAAAAACCTTAACAATCTGATTTAAACTTTGGCAAAAGATTTGAAGACACCTTTCTCTAGAGAAGTCAGGTATGTGAAGAGATGCTCAAAGTGTAGGACCCCAAATTAGGATCTTCGAGGAAAGAGGCCCCAGAGAGACACCGAGTCACGGATCGATGCAATAAACATGAGGCTTTATTTCCGGGGCCAGGGTCAAACCTCCATAGAGTTTCCCTAGCAAGGGAAGGAAGGCGACCCTGAAGGAGAGGGGCTTGGGGTTTTTATACAGTTTAAGGGGTGGCAGGAAGACACAGGGAAACTAAGTTTCAACCGTCCGGGTCCGGATGTCCTATGGTCAGTACATTTTTGTTGTTCCTCTTCAGAGAACCCCCACCCCAGGTCAGGAAATTGAAACTTGAGGAGACTTAATTACACAGAAACTTTTAATAAGCATTGTAACATTTCAAGTGGACATTTTGAATTGTTAGTGAGCTCCAAGCATTCGTAGGGAGGGGAAGGAGGAGGTGGTAGCATCCTTCAAAAGTTGTTAATCATCAGGGAAATGCTGGTGAGAACCACAGTGGGATATCACTTCACACCTTTCATGATGGCCGTATGGATTCCAAAAGACAGGAATTGGAGGAATTGGAACCCTTGTGCACTGTTGATTCAAATGCAAGACGGTGCAGGTGCTTTGGAAAACAATATGGAGGTGCTTTAAAAAGTGAGAAGCAGACCCACCACCCGATCCAGCAACCTTGCTTACTTGGGTATTTATTCCAAAGGTTTTAAAATCAGGATCTCAAAGACATGTCAGCATTCTTATGTTCATTAAAGCATTATCCAGAAAAGTGAGAATGTGAAACCCACCTCAGTGGTCACTGATGAATGGATGGGTAAGGAAAATGTGGGGGGTACCTTCAGTGGAGCAGGATTTAGACTTTGAAAGGAAGACCATTCTGACACATGCTACAATGTGAATGAAACTTGAGGACATTACACGGACTGGATTACACCAGTAACAGAAGGACAAACGCTGCGTGAGCTCCCTCTTTGGATGTCCCCAGAGTAGTCAGACTCAGGAGCAAAGACGGACAAGTGCTGGAGATCTGCTGTCCGACACGGCACCTGAGTTAACTCGTGGCATCGTCCACCTGAAAACCTGCTGAGAGGATGAATCTCACCTGAAATTTCTTACCACAACAAAGTAAAAAAGAAAGAAAAGAGGGCAGAGGGGAAAAGAAAAGAGAAGGAAAGAGAAGAGAAGAGAAGAGAAGAGAAGAGAAGAGAAAAGAGGAGGAGAGTTGAGGAGAGGAGAGCAGAGGAGGGGAGATGAGAGGCGAGGAGAATGACAGTTTGGTGCAGTGTTCAGAAGAACATTCACAATTATATTTTTAAAAACTGCTAAAGGGTTTTTCTTCTCCCAACAAATCTATCTGCTTATTTCCTTCATTTACCTCAACCAAAACAATGCATTCAACTGATGATGGTAGAGCCAGGTTTGGGAACCTTGTTGTTGTTGTTAGGTGCCGTCGAGTCGGTATCCAACTCATAGCGACCCTCATAGGGTTTTCAATGGCTGACTGTTTCGGGATTGCCTTGGGAGTGGATTGCCAGGTCCTTCTCCCATTTTTGCAGTGCTGGGAATCGAACTCTGGACCTCAGAGACTGCAGCGCAGTGCTCTACCAACTGAGCTAAATCCCAGCCCTTGGGAACCTAGAGACCATCAATTAAGTCAGGCTGAGGGTATATGCAAAATCATAAAGCAATACTGCTATCTTCACTAAAATTTTAAATGGAAGAGAGAGTTGTTTCTCATGATCATGTTATTTATGTTAACATATGATAGGTTTATTTTTGTTATTTCACATGCTCAGTTTCAATTGCTGGTGTGGTAAATCGTTATAGGCACAACCCATTTGACCAAATGCGATCTTTGGGGTGCTCAATAATGTTAAATGTGTCCTGAGGTCTCGTGAGCAAAGCAGTTACTAACTTAAGGATGAAGCTCCTCCCCGGCCACACATCTTATGACTGAGACTGCCCGCCTCCCTAGCCACATTCCCAAGGGCTCCTTGAGCGACTCGCATGTTTTCTGGAAACATGTCTATACCGGATTATGGGTCCTGTGGGCTTCAAAGTGCAGTTTAATTGTGTGGAATAATGTTGTTCAGATGGAAAGTTTTGGAGGGTGAGTTAACAACGACATCTTTATTTCTGTTGGAAAAAAATACCAATAATTCCTTCTATTAAGAGATCCGGGTTGGAAACTCTGGCCACATGACATTGCTGAGCGCTGGATGAAAGAGTCCTAAGCCTGTCTTGGCTCGTGGGGCACAGAGGAAGGGAGCGTGGCCTGCACAACCCCGGACACTTGAGAGGTGGGCCGGGGGGCAGGGGGGTTGGGGGCATGCTGTCCTCTTCCTGATCAACCCTCCAAGGGAGACCTCAGGTCATAGACCCCAGGGCCCCAAAGACAATACCTTATGGACGTGAACCTCAGCCCAGCACAGAGCCATCGCAAGGCTCCAGGCGTCTTTTTCCATTGGCTGCCATGCAGGGCATTTCATTTTGTTGATGCAATGACCCCCAACTGGAGGGAGGAAGTGGCTCAGAGCCTTCCCGGCCCCCGCTGAGCGCTCCAGGCATGACCAGGGCTGAGAGCTTCTGTCTTCCCAGGAAATGTTCTCTACTGGGCAAGTTCAACAACCAGCAACAAGAACGCTCCGTTTACCCACCCAGGAAAGAAGCCCAGGGCTGAGGCTGGCCTGGGGTGAGGCCCAGGCCCTGGAAAACCCTCCCCGGGGCTGCGGGCTTGAGACCCGAAGCGGGATGATCAGGGGCGTCTGAGATGGTGCATTCCAGGCCAACGGCCAGCAATCCCAAGACAGTGCCCCGAGGGCAGAGCCCTGCTGCCCCGGCAGCGGCCTCCTCAGTCCCTGAGCAAACCTGGGCATCCTCCAGGGAGTTTGCACCCTGGGTTCCCCAAAGGAAGTGAGTCACCACACAGTGTCCAAAACAGATCCCGAGTAAAGGTGAAAATAACATAAATAAATATAACTCTGAAATATGAATAAAATGTAAGACAATACACACAAAGCAGACGTTAAAATTCCACACACCAGATGCCGTGAGAATCCGTATGGTGGCGGCGCATCCGCCGCGGTGGGAAGGGAGGACACCCAGCTTGTGGGGAGCCTGGTGGTTGGTCAGGGTCCTGGGCCCGTCCTCACCCACGACCCCGCATCATCGTCCTGGGCGTCATACCAGAGGAACAAAGATCGAGTGTCCTGAGGATGGCGTGGGCGTGTGGAAGACTCGGCATCACACTTAGCTAGATCAGAGCTCCGCGCAGCGATCCTACAGCCTTGCTCAAGGTGGCCCACACTGGAACCCACCCAGCTGTCCCTCAGCTGCAGTTCAGTCACGGCATGGAAGCTGCACAGCGATGAGGGAGGAGCAGATGTTAACACTAAGACATGGACGACCTCACGGGCATATTACGCCGGATAAGAAGGGCCAGCTGAAAGGTCAGGCAGGGCATAAAATTCCTGAAACAACCATGTGACGGTACAAAGGAGAGGTTAGAGGTCACTGGGGACACGGGGAGAGAGGAGGCTGGGGCCAGAAAGGGCACCAGCCCTCGTCGTGTCTGTGGAGAGGAAACAGGAAACCACACATGTGGTCAGGTCCACAGAGCTGACACCGCAGGTGCAGCAGTGAGAGGCACCACGGAGCAGGGGTACCACACTACGGGCCATGTCCGTGCAGGAGGCTGCAGTCCAGATTCCAAGACTGCGGCTCCCATGGCATTGTGGATCCAGATTCACAGCCGCCAGGGAGGGGGCGTGGCCTGGGGCTGCCTCCAGCCCTCCAACCAGACCCTGCTCTGCCAAGCAGACCCTCGATATCACAGAACCCAGGGGAGGGTCGAAACCCCTCTCAGGTGGCGTTACTTGATGTGACTTTCGTAGGCATCCAAGTAGCCCATGGAATTAGGGGTCTGGCAAACATCCAGAGCTGGTGGCTAAGTGCTTATGGCTTGGCGGACCCCCCACGCATGCACGCTGGAGGTCCCCAGCACAGATGCCGGCACTCAGGCCGTGTGCGGACCTCCCTAAACTCCTAGGAACAGCAGATGGAGACCTTTCTGACTCAGGAGACGGCAAATGAGCTGCAGCCAATTAATAATACAACAGTGAGGGCGCTGGACTCCACGGGGCTCTTTCTGTGAAAAACAGGAGTTGCCAGGCCAGTTGGTCCCATTTCTCAGAAGGCAAAACTGAGGCCAGAGAGTTCTGACAACCTGCATAGTTGTGAATCTGGTGACTGGCAGAGCCCAAGGAGATCCAGCTCCATCCCCCAGCTCAGCTCCACCCTGACCCTTTTCAAATGTTTTCTTAAAGCAATATAGATATTTTTCCTGCTAAAGAAAAAAAAACTAATTTTAAAAAGACAGACAAGAGCTGACATCAGAATTTCTCCTGAGAAAACATCCTACTATAATTTCTAGACAATAAAAAGGGTGCAGTAAGAGGTTTCTGTGGGTTCACACCCAGGCATCTCCCCCCAGCAAGGCTGGAAGCTTCACACCATGGCAAGGGCACCATGTATTTTGCTCCCTTATCCTTTCATGCAATCTGCAACCATAGCACCCTGGCATCCAATCCCGCCTGATCTCAGAAGCTTAGCAGGGTCGGCCTGGGCCCTGGCAACGCACTCCTGAAACAATCCACCACTGAAAACCCTGCAAATTGCAGAGAAGCCCTGACAATAGGGCCGAGCCTGGCACAGTGTTGGGGAGTGTTTTGTTCTGTTATACATTAGGTCTCTAGGAGTTGGACCCAACTCAGCGGCAGTGAACAACAACATCATGTCATGCACTCTGAGTGTCTCTGCTGCAGGCATGCTTGGCAGGCCTCTCTCCCTGGGGCCCTCTCTTGGCTCCTGGCTTGGTCATGGTCCCTGTAGAGCAATTGGGGTTTGTTTCTGCTGGAGACCCTGTCAGTGACCCGGGCTGAGGCCAGTTTAAAGGTTGATCTTTCAATTTGAGACTCTGAAGCACACAGACAGCATCGATTCAGACACTTGGAAAAGTTGGGGGAACGCCTGTTCCCTCACCAGGGGACGTGTGTTGCTTTCACAGCCTGGGCAAGCGAAAGGCCGCTGGTCCTGCCTTCCTGTTCCTGCCTTGGGGCCTGGACCTGGCCGCACGCTGGGACCAAGCTCCCGGGCTTCCCACCCCGCTCCGGAGCCCCATCAGCCGCTCAGGCATTTCCTCTGCCCTCCTTTCAGCTCATCTTTATTTAGTGGGGTTTGAACCCAGGGCTTTGCACACGCTACACAAGTGCTCCGCCACTCATCTGCGTCCCCCGCCCTTCCATGCTTTATCTTGTGACAGGGTCTCACCAGGTGGCACAGGCTGCCTCTGGCCTCGAACCTGTGATCCTCCTGGCTCAGTGCCTTGAGTTGCCGGGGTTCCAGGCATGTGCCACCACGCCCAGCTCGGTTTGGTCTTCACACATGTACATGCACGTGCACACACGCGTGTACACGCACATTCTCCCCTCCCACCCCAGGTTCCTGAATATTCCTAGCGGAGCATGTGCCCGAAGCAGCTGGGTCCATCATGCTGTGGGGACCTGTGTAACGTCTATAGTTAGAAAAATAAGTTTTCCTTTAAAAGGCGTCATCTTAAAAATAAGTTTTCCTTTCACAGGCATTATCTTTCAATGCTGTGTGCGCCGCGCCGCGCCGCCAGAGCTAGGAGACGCTGAAGGCAGCGGCGCTCCTGGGGGAGGCGGCTCCGCGCACAGCCCACGAAGGCGCGAGGAGCTGAACGGAAGGACGGACGGGCAAAGGCACGTTCTTCCTCGCAGCGCCGGACAGCCCCGTTTCTTTCTAGACACAAGGTTGGGGGTCCCAGGGCATGCTGTCCAGAGAAGTCAGTGGCCTGTCTCCCGGGGCCCCGTGTGGTGCTGTGACCACGGCTGATGCAAGAACTCAACTCCTGTGAGTGGACCGGGGAGGCCACGGGCCTCAGGCCCCCGGGCCCTACACCGGGAACGCTCGGGGTGCCCAGACACGTATCTGAGGTAGCAGCTGCCCCAGCGCTGGCCCTCGGCCGCTGTCCAGTCAGGAGTCCATGCTTGCCGGTGTCATTTCACTTCCCCCACAGTCGAGGCTGCATTAGGCAAAGAGCCCGGGGAGACCCTCAGCCCTGGTGTACACAGAGCTCCTCAGCAGAGCAGGCCACCTCGCTCCCACAGCTGGTCAGGAGACCACAGTCCGCCTCCTCTTCCACGACGCTGCTCAAGGCACACGTAGGGTTTTGTGTTCTGCATGTTTCCACTTAATAACAGATCACAGACATTTCTCTTGTTGCTTCATAATTCCCACAATGAAACGAGATGCAACACAATCTTTGATGCGTCCTGGGTACCTGGAATCACCTTCCGTTCCTCCGACGGGCATCCAATTCTTTTGTGAGTTGCAGTAAACCTCTTCAGGGCTACACTTTTGTCCATTTTTGGAAATTTTTAAAAAACAATTTCCCAGAAATGTCACCATGAGGTCAAATGGAACAAACACTCCCATGATTCCTGTTATGTCTGGCCAAATGCATTTCCAAAGAGCATGTCTCCCACAGCAGTGCCTGGGAATGTGGCCGTGGGCAGGTAGAAAGTGGCTCCCACAGCCGGGCGCGGTGGCGCCCGATGCACTGGGCCTGCAATCCCAGCAGCTTGGGAGGTAGAGCCAGAAGGATCGCAAGTTTAAGACCAGAGGCTGTCTGCATAACTTAGCGAGATCCTGTCTCAAAAAAGTAAAAAAAAAAAAAAAAAAGGCCGAGGGTGCAGCTCAGTGGTCCAGCACTTGCAAAGCATGCAAGCGCGAGGCCCTGGGTTCAACCCCCAGTACCACAAAAGAAAGTGGTTCCCACTGTGCTAGCCGGGCACTCGGAAGGCACAATGGGACGGGGACTCCTTCCCTGGGGGCTGGGAGACAGTGAAGGAGCAGCCAGACCCATCAGCAGGTCTGGGGGAGAGGGAGCTGGTGTGGGGCAGGGGCCCTGGCGGAGTGAGGAGCCCCACCTCCAGGCAAGCCCGGCTTATCCTCAGGCTGGTTGGGGAGGCCCCTGTGGGGCTGAGGGAGACCCTCGCTGGAGGAGCAGCCCGAGCCAGAAGGTGAGGCCTGTGTGCGCCCGATGCACTGGGCTTCTACCAAAACAGCCAGGACATGCTGGGCGCGGTGGCGCACGCCTGTAATCCCTGCGGCTCCGGAGGTGGAGGCGGGAGAATCTCAAATTCGAGACCAGAGGCAGTCTGCGTAACTTAGCAAGACCCTGTCTCAGAAATTTTTAAAAAGTGGGCTGGGGGCGCAGCTCAGTGGTCCAGCACTTGCAAAGCATGCAGGCGTGAGGCCCTGGGTTCAACTCCCAGTACCGTCAAAAAAAATAAATAAATAAAATAAAATAGCCAGGACCACTCTACCCTCTCCCTTCGTCTATGCCTCTGAGATCCACGTGGCTCCTCATGGATGTCATTGAGAAGGTCTGTCCTCAAACAATGCCCTGGTGGCGCAGCTCGGGACATTCTGAGCATCAGCATAAGTAGGGGAAGTAACGGATTGTAACCAACAGAGTAAATCAAGAGGCCGTAGTAATCTCGGTATCACAGCAAAGGGGTAGGCAAATGGAGAGCAAGGAAAATCTTCTCCCACAGCACGGAAGGGACCAATGTCAGGACACAGGATGGCGCTGGAAAGTCATGACTTTGCAGCCACCTTCGTCACAAACAATCAGACATAAATCCCCAGGGGTTTCGGAAATACCAGGGTGGGTGCTTGAGGGTGGAGAGGCAACTTCACATTCTGCACCCACAAGCACGCATTCAGCAGGAAGACAGCATGTGATTCACCCGTGTGAGGACCTGAAGGGGACACAGCCTTAACTAAGCGCCTGGGACGACAGACACCCATGGTATGACGCCTCCGGGGTGGCCCTGCCCAAAGCATATCACGGAACCCACGCCTGGGACCTCCTGGAATAGCTGCCTGCACCGGGGACCCAACCCTGTGGTGTCCTGTGACAGCCCACCTGCACGATGAGCCATCTTAAAATAGCCCCCCATGACTGGACCCATCCTTGGATAGCCTGCAGATAACCACTGCTAGTACTGGACCCCACCAATGGCTGCCTTGCAGACAACCGCCTGCGCCTGGGCTGGGCCAGGCCACCCTGAAAACAGCAAAATTCTTCTGCATGGTTCCACAGCAGAGCGGAGACAACATCGCTTGGAATTAGCTTGGAATTAGCTGAAGCAGCCTCATCTATCAACAGAGAGAAACAGAATCACAGCAAGGAAGGGCAAAGCCTGAGCCATCTCCGTGACAGCAACAACAGGGCAGCTGTGCCTCACTGGCATTCTGGAGAGAAGAGCCAAACTGAAAAATACTCTGCAATGCAATGTTGTTGTTGTTGTTAGGTGCCGTCAAGTCTGTATCCGATTCATAGCGACCCTACATACAACAGATGAAACATCAGTGCTTCTCTGCTGTTCCTAGGGTTTTCAATGGCAGATTGATTTTTGGGAGTGGGTTGCCAGGTCCTTCTCCCAAGCCTACAGCACCTGGTGTTCCCAGGAGGTCTCCATCCAAGAACTAACGAGACCCAACCCTGCTTAGCTTCTGAGATCTGACGGGATCAGACGCCACAGGTCTATGGCTGCAGGCACTCTAAAACATAGCGAATCAAAAAGGCCCAAGTCTGATGAAAAACATAAATTTATAGATTCCTTAAGTGGAAAAGCCCCTGATTTGGACAAACTCAAAGGAAAACGTGCCAAGAAAGGATGGGAAAAGATATAAAATTATATAAACGTTACTTTTTTAAAAAGAAACAGAAACAGCTCTGCAAGCATCAGATAAAGCAGCAGACCTCGGATCAAAGAAAACAGCAACGAAAGGATAACGGGATGCATCACCAGGAAGGTGAACAAATCCCAGATGCACCAAGCGCAGAAGCTCACAACACACGTGGTGGAAGCTGTTGGAGTTTAATGGAGAAGGAGGAAAGCCGCAGCGGTGCTTGGAACCATTGGTGCTCTGCTTTCAGCAACTGATAGAAGCGTTAGACAGAAAGCAGGCAGGGTCCATAAAAACCAAACAGTGCCATCAGCCGCAGCACCCAAGGGATGTGCAGAGCAGAGGGCACCCCGCTCGGAAGCAGCAGAACACACGTTTCTTTCAAGGAGCCATGGAACATCTACTGAGGTCGACCATATCCTGGGCATGAGACAAATATGTACGAGTGCAAACAAGTTGAAATCACACACGACATGTTCCCTGACCGTAATGGAGTCAGGTCAGGAGCCAATGAGGGAAGAAAACAGAAAAATCTCTAAGCACTTAGAACGTAAATAAGATATTTCTAAATAATCCCTAGGTCAGAGAAGAAACCTAAAGGGAAATTTAAAAACACATCAAATTGAATGAGAATAACATCAGAACGTTTGGGATGCAGCTAAGAGGGGATTTTATAAATTTATAAATGATTGCATTAGAGGAGAGGAAAAGCTCAAATTGATATTCTATGTTTTGATAAACTAGAAAACACAAAACAACACGACAAAAGTAAATAACAAAAGCCGGAATCAATGAAATTATAAAAAGGAAAACTATTAGGAAAATTACTGTATCTGGTTCTTTGAAAAGAAATCAAAACAATTGATAAACCTCCAGTAAGACTGACTTAAATAAAGAGAAAAATCACAAACCACCATGTTCAGGAATGAAATGAAGCTGTCACCATGGACTCGGCAGACACACACTTGACCATGTAGAAGAGATGGGACAAACAGTCAAAAGCTACAAACTACCAAGACTTGATCACAACGAAATAAAAAACTGGTTAGCCCTAAAACCCAGTTCAGAATTTCCGTGTATAATTAAAAGTCTGATTCGTGCCTGTTGATGGCAGTGCAGGAGTGGCCGAAGGAAGAGGCGCCTGCCTTTCCTACAGGGGTACTGGGCAAGCCAACATCCAAGGGCAGAAATACCAACCTCAGCCTAAATCTCACGCAAAGCCGGCTGATCCTGAAGACAGGGGCTGAAGTGCGAAACGAGAAACCACAAAACTTCTAGAGCCGGGCGCTGTGGCGCACGCCTGTAATCCCAGCCTGTAATCCCAGCGGCTTGGGAGGCGGAGGCAGGAGGATCGCAAGTTCGAGACCAGGGGTAGTCTGCGTCACTTAGCGAGACCCTGTCTCAAAAAGTAAAAAAAAATGGGCTGGGGGTGCAGCTCAGTGGTCCAGCACTGCAGAGCATGCAGGCGTGAGGCCCTGGGTTCAACCCCTAGTACCGCAAAAAAAAAAAAAACAAAAAAAAAAACTTTTTTTTAGAGAAAAAAAGGAGAAAGTGTTTGGCACCTACGTTAGGCAAGAAATTCTTAGACTTGATACCAAAAGCAAAACAGGACAATGTGATAAGTTGGGTCTCACTGAAGTTAAAAACTTTTGCTCTGTGAAGAGAATAAAAAGGCTTCTGAGTGGGAGAAAATATGTTCAACCACATGTCCCACGAAAGACTCAAATCCAGGCCACTTGGAGACCTCTTAAAATCCAAGAATATGAGAAAAGCAAAAAAACCCAGTTAGAAAATAGGAGAGGAAATGACCTTAATGAGGGCAAACAAGCCCACAAAGAGTTGTCCAATATTAGCTGCTAGGGAAATTTATTAAAGTGTGATGAGATGTTACCACACAACTACCAACGGGGCTCGGATAAAAAGCAGGGACACCACCAAATGCTGGCAAAGACGTGGAGAATTTGGATTGCTCTTACATTGCTGGTGGAGATGTGAAATAGTAGGGCAACTCAGGGAAACATTTTGGTGTTTTCTCGTCACACTGAACATGCTCCTTGTTGGTAGAGCGCCGCTCTGCAGTCTCTGAGGTCCCGAGTTCGATTCCCAGCACGGCAAAAATGGGAGAAGGACGTGGTAACCCACTCCCAAGGCAATCCCGAAACAATCTGCCATTGAAAACCCTATGAAGGTTGCTATGAGTTGGACACAACTCGATGGCACCTAACAACAACCGCAAACATGCTACGGTGTGAGGAGGGACTCATCTCCCCCCAAAACCCCCAGAACCAAGTGTGAAAACAAGGACCACGTGTTTCTGGGATGTGAGACGGATCGTGCACTTGCAGTTTGTTCCTCTGGGTCAAACGTCAGCCAAAGTTCTTACTGCCTGGGAGTTCTGAGAAGGTTGTGTCACGATTTGTGGGAGAAACATCCTGGCGACCGGTTCTTCCACAGTGACAATGCGCCTGCCACTCCAGGCGAGTGTTCAGCAGTTTCTGACCAAAACCAGCATGGCCCTTGTGCCCCACCCTCTGCCCTCACCCCGCCTCGCCCTGGGTGACATCTTGATGCTGTTTCCCTGGGGGAAAATAGTTCTCAAAGGGAAACACTTTGCGGGTGTGGAGACGGTGAAGCAAACACCGGCAGAGGCAACAAAAGGCACGAAGGTGGACGGGTGGGGAAAGTCCTGACAGGTGTGTTGCCTCAGACAGAGTCCTTTGAAGGTGACTGAGGTTTGAACATGTAAAGATAAATGCCTGAATTTTTATAAATACATTGTGGGCTTTTGGGGTTCTCTCTCAGACAATTCAGCATTTGCACTGTTGGGCATTTGTCTCCGAGAAGTGAAAAAAAATTTTTTTTTCCCAGTACTGGAGTTTGAACCCAGGGCCTCGCGCTTGCATGCTTTGCAAGTGCTGGACCACTGAGCTGCACCCTCAACCCATTTTTTTTTTTACCTTTTGAGACAGGGTCTGCACTAAGTTATGCAGATGGCCTCTGGTCTTGAACTTGAGATCCTCCTGCCTCTGCCTCTCAAGCCGCTGGGATTACAGGTGTGTGCCACCATGCCCGACTCCAAGAAGTGAAAATTTATGCTCATACAAGAACACTGCATAAATATTGATTGTTGTTGTTGTTGTTATGTGCCGTCGAGTTGGTATCCTACTCATAGCGACCCTACATGCAACAAGCGAAACACTATTGTCAGGGCTTCTCTGATGTTCATAGGGTTTTCAATGGCAGACTAATTTTTGGGAGTGGGTTGCCAGGTCTGTCTCTCAAGCCTACAGTACCTGGTGTTCCCAGGTGGTCTCCCATCCAAGTACTAACCAGGCCCAACCCTGCTTAGCTTCTGCTATCTGACAGGATCGAATGCCACAGGGCTACGATTGCAGGCCACAAATATTGATAGCCACTTATTTATAATAGCCCCATATCAGAAATGACCCTGAGGTCCTTAAAGGAGAAATGGTTAAGTAAACTGTGGAATGTCCCTACTGGGGAACATTACTCATCCTTGAAAAGGAAGAAACTATTGATACACACAGAAACTTGGGAAAATCCTCAGAGAATTACGCCCAGTGAAAAAAGCCTATTCCAAACTTTACATAGTATACAGTTCTTGAAATTGAGACAGATCAGGGGGACCCATCTCTCATTAGGGTGCTGGGTGTGCAGTATTGTCAATATATCATCAAAATCAATATTAATGTTAATGATTAGGTTTTGATCATTCTTACTGTTAGCATTCCTTTTGCTGCTTATTTTTCTTTAAGGAAGCACAGATGTTGGGGATGGGGTGATCTCATTCCCTAGTTGGCAGGTACTGGGCTCACCCTTGTGGCTCCGGCTGCTTTGAATGAAGAACTGACAGCCAGCCAAGCCACCCCCACACTAGCACCTGCCATTGTAGACACTCCCAAACACCTTGAGGAAGCTACAGGACTGTAACTATTTGCTACAGGTCCAGGGGTGTGGCCCCAGCCACAACTGTTTCTGGCAGCTTGCACTGAACTTTCCCTGCACCCATTTCCAACTAGGACAGAGGCAGAGCACTTCTAGTGATCCAGAAGAGGATACTGCCATGACTGGTGTAAAAGGGACAATGTTGTAACCAGTGTAAACACAAACTTTTATTTGCATGAAGGATCACTGTGACTGATAAAACACCTCTTTCTGGCTATGTAAGTGCTCATTCAAGTGAGTGAGCTGGGAGATACATCCTGTGCTCTCTCCCTTGGTATTGCAATATTGGGCCCAATAAAAGGCTTCCTGATTTGTCAATACTAACATGAGTGGGTGAATGATCTGTGGAAATGCAGAAAATCTAAGGTTAGGCTCACTTATCTTCTGTGGCAATGCACAATGTGGTTACCCACTGCCCAGACCAGAGATTTCCCCTCCCACGGCCCTGTCCCTCCCGCCTTCTTCTCCCCTCTGTGCTCTGGGGGAGCGTGTCTGTCTTTGAAGGAAGGCCAAGGAGGCAGGCTCTCCCACAGGAGCGGGGCCTGGGTCGGCCCCGCGCGCCTTATCTGGGCTTCATCTGCTCCGCCCGCGGCCCTGGCTCAGGCGTGTCTAATGAGGGGGTCTGGGTGCTTGCAGGTGAAGTCATTCTCTCCTGCCCACATCAAGACATCCTGCCAACACACACTGCCACCCGCAGCTTGCTCCAAACTGCATGGCACGTGGGGGGTCCACCTGCACCCCTAAAGCTTTGGTGCTGGCGCTCCCATGCCCTTCTGTAAGAGGAGCCTGGCATGGGGCTCGGCGGCGAGGCAGAGGAAGTTGCCGCTGCGGAATGCAGGCCTGATGACGCACTCATCCAGCCCTCCAGCCAGCTCGATTCCCCCTCAAAGACTGCTTTTCCAGTAAAGCGCCCCCCACACATCAAAGCAGAGGTGGGTGCCTGCCGGTCCTGGCGTCTGCGGTGCCCATGCCCACCTGCGGCTCGCTGCCTTATCTTGTCATTGGGTGTGCCGTAGTGGGAGGCAAAGAGCCATCCAAAGCCAGCCTGTGGGTGGAGGAGACCTGAGGTCGCCGCATCTTGCTTATTAACTTTTGGCAATTTATCTGCTCTTGCAATGAGTTTCTGCAGAGGCTGCCCTCACTCAGGTTCAGCCAGGCGGACGCTCGCTCTGGGCCTTGGGCCTGAGGAATTTCTGCCAGTGTCCCCAGAGTGTCTCATTGAGCTCTAGTGGGTGCTTATTGCTGTTCTCCCAGAGCAGAGGAGGAGCCATTGTGGTGGGGCCAGCCAGCCCTGTCCTCCGACAGCACGGCCTCTGCCTCGGCCACGGAGGGCCTTCCTCCCTTCTCCAAGGCTGAGGTGCAGGGCTGGGCCGGGACACGCAAGGACGGGTGTAGGGTGTCCACAGAGGTCCACAGATACAGAACAGGGGCATTTGTTCGAAAGACAGGGTTCCAAGTGTAGCCGATGTATTCCTAAACATCACCATGGGTGCCTGCTCAGGGCTTTTTGTCTTAAAGAGGAACAAGTAAACAAGCAAAATTGATTGTTGCTGGCTTGTTAAGACCCAAAGATCTTCCTCCTACCCCACTTGCATTCAGGGTCACGGGCAGCCTTCCGTATACAGTGGCTCAACCCCAGGCGTCCACGGGAAGGCAGAGCCAGGCTGTGCCTGCCCATCCTGGCATTTGAGGGGAATTCCCAACCTGTGGGCAGGGGCTCCCCAGAGCCTGTGACCTCTTCCCTTCAATTGGCCTCCCTTTTGTCCTCCTCCACCTCCAAGAACACAGACCAGACGGGCATCTGTGGGGCGTGGGAAGGAGCTGTAGGCACCAGCGGAGAGTGGCTGGACCAGGCACCAGCTGTTGTCGGCTGTGCCTGCCCGGCCCCTGCCATGCCATGGGCTATAGTCATGGTGTTTGGAGAGCCCAAAGCGGCCTGCGGGCCTGGGCTTCTTCCAGCACTTGGTGTCTCTTGAGTTCAAATTGCTGCTCACCCAGCTGGCCAGGGGAGGCACCAGGATAAGGGGCGATGGCCGAGGATGGCGCCTGTGGGAGAGGCCAGGGGTAGAGGCAGGCTGTGCCTGGGGAAGACACGATGGGACAAGGGGCTGGTCCTCCCCTTGACACATACGCACACAATCACACAGGGGCGCACACCCGGAGCGCCCCTCCACACCCACCCTCACTCACGAGTACGGATTCACACACATGCCCCACACAGGCTTGCGCACTTGGCCGTCACTGCGCACAACTCCCACGTGTGCGCACACCGCTGCCACACTCCTGCAAACCCCTCTGTGTGGAGAGGCCAACGTGGTACCTAGTGAAAGTCCCCCGTCCTCCTCTGTGGTACCCCATGTTTCCTGCTTCTGGGGCCAGGGGCTCTCTGTGGGGACCCAACCTTTGCTGTGGGAAGAGCCCAGGCTGGGCATAGGGGGCCCCAGCTCTTCACTGGCACCTGGGAGAAGCGACGCCTTGTGCAGTCGGCCACCATCATCCCAGTGGACCCCAAGGGCCCTGGAGCCCCGAGGACCATGTCCAGTGGGCCTGTGTGGGGCGCATCATATATGAGTAGAAGACCCGCGCCCAGTCCAAGATAGAGCGATGAACCCTAATAACTGAAGCAGGAAAGTTCGTTGATGTGGTTTCCGATCCCACCTTCCGGGTCTGTGGGAGAAGTCAGAGTGGAGCGTCTTCGCCTTCCGGTTATGGATCTGTGTGCGGTGCGTGTTCCTCATTCACTTCAGCCAGAATGGCACTCGAGTCAGGTAGGGTAAAGAGGCAGAGGAAGCCAGCTGTCTCTCCACCGTCCCTGGGTGGGAAGGAACCGTGGCCGTGTCAGACAGTGACATTCTTCTAAGTTACTGTATAAGCATGCTCTTTTCTTCATAAAATGTTGTTTATGTTCACCTATGATGGGTTTGGGGCTGGGATTTAGCTCAGTTGGCAGAGCGCTGTGCTACAGTCTCTGAGGTCCTGAGTTCAATTCCCAGCACTGCAAAAATGCGAGAAGGGCCTGGCAATCCACTCCCAAGGCAATCCTGAAACAGTCAGCCATTGAAAACCCTATGAGGTTCGCTATGAGTCGGATACCATCTCGATGGCACCTAACAACAACAACAACAATGGATGGATTTGCCTACAGCCGTAGCCCTGTGGCATCTGATCCCATCACATCTCGGAAGCTAAACAGGGTCAGGCCTGGTTAGTACTTGGATGGGAGACTGCCTGGGAACACCAGGTGCTATAGGCAACCCACTCCCAAAAATCATTCCACCATTGAAAACCCTATGAAGAACAGAGAAGCACTGAAGAAGTGTTCGCCTGTTGTACGTAGGGTCGCTATGAGTCGGATACCAACTCGATGGCACCTAACACACACAACACACAATGGTGGGTTTATTATTTCTACATGAATTAACAAATGTGTTTTTTTAATTCTAAATTTTATACTTAATATGTTAACTATCAGTAGATACAAGCCACATAAACAAGGAGTCTGGGATCCTCAATCATTTCAGGAGAGTGAAGGTATTCCAAAACCCATGAGTCTGAGAACTACTGCTCAGTGGGGCATGTCCTCCTCTCCCGCCTCCAAGCCCCATGTCCCACTTCCACATCTGACCTGGATCGTTGGGCATGGGTCCACCTGGAGCCAGGGGGTACCTCACTAACTCCATTCATCCTTCATTCATTCATGCCACTAACCTTCCCCGTATGCCCCTGTGTCGGGGCCTGTGCTGGGCTGAGGATCCTAGGGTGTGACAGGCAGTCGCCTGGTGACCTGTGAGTTGGCCGACATCTCTACACACCACTGGAGGCAGGGTGCCGTGAGAAGGTGGAGGCTGGCCTGTACGCCTCCAACCCTGGGTGCGTGGGCCGATGCCTGCTCTACTCCCAGAGCCACCCAGACCTCAGCCACATAGACACAATCGGTGCCATCTTTCTGCAAGAAGAACATCTTAGAAACATGATAATCCCCAATTAATTCTCAATTAAATGTTGTTTGTTTGTTTTTCTCATTAAAACATGGCTGGGTGTTTATACTGAACAAGCCGGCCGCTCTCACAGACCAACTGTGCTGGGAGATGCGCGCCCGTGGTTGGGGCAGGGCTCAGACGCCCGGAGGTCTGGGCCACACTGTGGGGAAGGGATTGGCCACCCAGGGGTACAAGTGAGCCTGCTCCCAGAGATGTCCGAAGCCGAGGGGATGAAGCAGCACGCAGGGACATGGTGACCTGGTGGGTGGTCCTATCTGCAGGCTGGAGCTATTAGGGATGCAGATATCAGGGCGGGCCCAGCCCAGGCATGCACCTGCGCAACACTAGTGGACAAGCACTGAGGGTTGGCCAGAGGCAAAGCATGGATGGTGACGGCTGCCCTGGGGAAACTGCCCTGGACCTGCCGCAGGACGCTGGGAGCAGGTGCGCCAAGCTGAGTTCTGACCACGCTTTGGGCCTGGGTGCTCTTCTTGCCTGTCCCCAGTCTTCAGGGTCCGTGACGGGGAGCCAACAATTCCAGGGGCTGGAGAACGGAGGGTGGTGAGCTCCGTTCTGCGGACGAAGGTGCCCCTGGGTTGTGCAGAGGGGCGGCAGAGGGAGGGGCGTCCTCAGGACGCACAGCCTGTCCCGTCTGGCCTGCTCTGCAGAAAGAACAGCTGGCGACACAGGCTTCTCCAAACGTCCTCTCGTGGGGACTGTGGCTCCGGGTGCTGGAGGAGAACAAAGACAGGTCACCCGGGCCCAGGAATCAATGCTCAGTAGCACCTGAGGTTGCCTGACAGCCGCACTGACTGAGTCCCGGGATCCCGGGTCTGGGGGAGGCAGGAGGGCAGCCTGAGCGTGCGGTGGCTTGCTCTGGCATCCAGCAAAGCCCTGGGCTGGGCTGAGAGGGGTCTGGGAGGAGACACTCAGAGTGGGGGCCTGGGCAGGGCAGGCACTGCGGCATCTGGACCAGAGACCAGGGAGGCGCAGACGTGGACGGAGATGCCCAGAGGGCTCAGCACACACACCAAGGGTGCATCTGAGCCCAGTGGACGTGGGCGCCGGGAAACCCCAGCTGTGACTGTGTGGAGGGGAGGGCAGGGAAGGGGCTCGCAGCCCACTTTCTCCTGCCGCCACAGCACACCACGGACGGGGTGACTGAGAGCCTGGGGTGTCGAGGGCAGGGCACAGCCTCTGGCGAGGGCTTCCCGCCACATCCCTGGGAGGGAGGAGGACAAGGAAACGTGTGCATGATGGAGAGAAAACTCAGGGACCCATCCCGCTTCTGAGGGGCCCCCACAAGAAACCTGACCTCTCTTGCTCCATCACGGCCCAGCCGCCAACTAAAGGTCCTGCCTCCCAACAGCTACAGTGGAAATTAAACTTCAGCCTGAGTCTCTGAGGGCTGTTCAGGCTGTAGCAGGGGTGGCCACAACGTTGCCTCCCTTGGAAGATGCCTCCTCCCACTTCTCCAGTGGGGAAGCCGGCTTTCAGGGGAGGAGGGGCTGAGCGGTGTCTGGGGCCTGCGGGGAGCTGGTCCTCGTGGGCCCCCAGAATCCCAGCAGACCCATCTTCCAGCCTCTCTCTAGACCCTGAGCTGCAGCCCTGCCCCTGCCCAGGCGTCTCCCAGGCTCACTGTGCACCGGTCCCTGCCCCCTCTCCAGGCGACTGATTGTCTCTGGTCCCCACACCTCCAGGGAGCTTACGGTCACCATGTTCCTACACCCCCTCCAGGAGCCTACGGTCTCCCCAGGGAGCCATCTTCCCTCCTCTCCTGCCCCCATCAGCTGGAGCTGGCCCGGCCTGCTCCTCCCCGCTGCACTGCCTGGCTTGGAGGCCAGGGCTCCAAGTCTCACCACAGGCAGCCACTGTGGGGCTCTTCCTCCACAGGAAGGTCCTACGAGCCACGAGACACTCCTCCGGGCGCTTCCCCACGATGGCTGTGCCTCCAGACTCCCCTCGCCAATCCGGTGCTGTCCTTGGGCACCTGGCTCAGGGCCAGGTGGGCTTCCTCGTCGCTATGTGCCAGGCTGGCTCTCCTCCTCCCTCCTGGCCTGGCATCCGAGGTCCCAGAGGCCCCTTCAGAGCACCTCTCCCTGACCAAGATGAGCCTCTGTCCCTGGCACTCTTGGTGGCTGTGCAGACCTTTCCTTGGATGCTCCGCCCCCGTGGGTCTGCCGATCCATCCACCAGGCCCTGCTGGACCCTGAGTCCTAGGCCCAGCTGGTCTGCAGTTTCTGATGCCTCAGAACTGGACTTCTGCCCTAAAGCGCTGGCTGCTCTCCCGGGTGTCACGACAGAGCCTCTCCAGAAGCCCCTCCTCAGGGGATCCCAGCTCGTGCCGCTGACCGCGCGCTCCCTCGGGGCCCTCCAATGAGTTTCCGCCGCAACCACGTGCTTCTCTGTGGGCTGCCTCCCACCCGGAGACCCCAGACATGCTCACACAATCACCATGCGGATGGGGGCTCCAGCTCTCCCCTCAGGGGCCTCCGATGGGACTGGGCTACCACTGAACAGGAGCACAGAGCAGTTCTGCATGAAATACTCATTCTATTACTCACCTAACAAATTGACTTAGTTCATCACAAGGAGTGGAGTTAATATTATTTATCGGGTGCATGAAAGTCACAGCAAGTCAGCTTTAAAAATGCATGTAATATGTACAGCAACTATTTCCAGCACAATAAAGCCAATTATTTTCGAAATGAAATCTACTGGTGAGCGTGTATCTACAGCAACTGCTGGGCGGTTATTCCTGGCTGGTTCTAAGCAGTGAAGAGTCAAGCCTGTGCCAAAGGCTGTGAGCGCGCTTTTATAGTAAAATGCACAGTGCTCCGCCATCCTGGGCGCTGCCGGGGACATCTCAGATCGGGCTGCTGGCCCTTCTGCTCTCAGGCTTCACCTGGCTTTCCCGGGATGCAGGACAGGTGGGGGTGGCCCAGCTGAACCCCTGGGGCATGGCCATCTCCCACGCCCCCCTCCTCCCGTGCGGCCACCCTGACCATCTCCCCAGTTTCTGTCTGCAGTCCCCCCTGACCCCCGCCTTGGAATTCTCTCTGATGACACCAGGCCACCTCCATCCTGGCTCAACCCACCCGCAGCCCCCTCCTGGCCCACAGTGAAGCCCTGGCATCATGACTGGCCGCAGAGCCTTGCCCACCACGGCTCCCCATGGGCAGGCTGCTCAGGGGGCCCCCCTCGCCGTCTACTCAGAGGGCTCGTGGCCACAGTGTGCTCTGCTCCCCACGCCACCCTGGCCAGCTCAGATGCCCCCCTTCCCATCTCACCTCAGCCTCTGTCCTCCTGACGCCCCACCTGCGTTGCAACCAGCGGAGTCACTTCCTCATCTGCTTTTGAGTCTTATGTTAAAATTTGGGTTTTTATCCATTTCAATTCCTTTTCTCTTCCATACATGTTTCTTCGCACGGACATTCACAGCACCTGCTCTGCTCTGCGCGCCGCGATGGCGGCTGGGCACATGGACATGAACACAGCTGGCACCCTCCCTGGGGGACCCCTAGGGGTGGCAGAGAGGCAGGAGGTGAACCCGGAGTGAGAGGACCCAGCGAGGTGGCGGGGTTCCTGGTGGGCTAGGGGAGGTCAGAGACGGAAGCGCTGCTTCTCGACGAGAAGGAGAAAGTTCCTTGGAGGATGGGGCTTGAGCTGGCGCTGCGAGGAGGAAGATGGGGTTCAGGCTAGGAAGCAGGGTGTGCAGAGGGCCCCACAGGCAGGACTTGGAGTCTCCAGGGTTCGTTATCCTTGGAGGAGCTTGAGGGCAACTCGTGGCAGCGAGGAGTCAGAGTCCTGGCGAGTCTGAAGAGGTCATGAGGTCCGAGGCACAAGAGCCCCATCCACACGGGAAGGGAGGTGGGCAGACCAGCGCCCTCTGCCACCTGAGGGAGGATTACTGAGAACCACGCGGGAACTGGCCTTGTCACACACACACCGACTTGTCGTTTTAGGGCTTGCGACCTTTTATCCCGGACACAAAAGGAAACCTACAGAAAAGTTGACACAGGAGTGCAGAGAGTCCTCACATTGCCTTCAGCCAGGCGCATCACCTGTGACCATTGCCCCCACTGGATGTCTTTTGTTTTTTTGTGGTACTGGGGGTCAAACCCAGGGCCTCACGCCTGCATGTTCTGCAGTGCTGGACCACTGAGCTGCACCCTCAGCCCATTTTTTTACTTTTTGAGACAGGGTCTCACTAAGTTATGCAGACTGCCTCTGGTCTTGAACTTGCGATCCTCCTGCATCCGCCTCCCGAGCCTCTGGGATGACAGGCATGCGCCACCACACCCGGCGCTCCCCCACTGGATTTATCACACTAGGTAAATAGATAGACACCGCTAACAGAAGACAGACAGACGAATTTGTGTGTTGGCACGCCGGTGCCGTACCTACGCATATACATGTATTGTCTTCTAAACAGTTTGGGAGCCGATTGCAAGCACCATGCTCTTCTTCCTGAGCGTTTGTGTGTCCCCCTTGAGCGCAGAGGCATCTTAGCAGGAAAGTAGGCAATAATGTTGTCCTCCTGAGTCACCCAGAGCGCCTGTTCTTATTTTTCCACACCTCCCTGTGCTTCCTCTACGGTGTGTGTTCCAGTCTGGCCTCTGGGCCAGGGTGACATCTGCCCCATCAGGCTCCTGCACTGGACCAGGTTCTCATCCTCGGCTGCCTGGAATGTGACAGCAATGAGGAGCACAGGGTCACCTGCAGGATGCCCCAGGGCTGGGCCCAGGGGTGAGGAGAGTATGCGCAGGATGTCCCAGGGCTGGGGCCCGGGTGCAGGACAGCCAAGGGTTCGGCACGTCCTGTCGTGGTTTCGTCCTACAACTGATGGCGCAGACACCGTCCTTTTGCCTGGGGGTCACCTTCCCTCTGTTCCTCAGTGGCTCACCCGGCCGGCCCCCGACTCTGGCTGTCCTCGGGACTGCCAGGCTTGGGCCTGGGAGCTCTGGCCCCTCCCCCTGCCCAGGCCCTGCACTGCAGCTGCAGACAGAATCCTGCCCTTGGCCTACAAGGTGCTTCCTGTCCACGCTGTCTGGAGAGCAGAGTTCAAATGGCCGCCGCTGCAGGAAGTCTGCCCCGATTCCCACACGCAGGGCTGGCCCTTCACCTGAATTCCTGGGAGGTCCCCAGGGAACCACGGGATGGGGGAAGGAGCTACAGATGTGAGCAGAGCTCAGGGTGGAAGCTCTATAGGTATGACTCATGGGTGGCGCCCCACCTGGGCTCGCGCAGCCCCGGCACAGTAGCGGTCAGTTGGTACAATCATGACAAGCAGTCAGTCAACCCAGGGTGGGCTGGGGGCTCCCTCCACTCTGATCAGTGTGGGTGGGCGGTAGACGTTGTCTGTGCCTTGAGAACCGTTCTCTCTGACAAGCTGGTCCCCCCCTTGTTGGTCTAGTGAGTCCTCTGCAGCAGAAGGAAAAAGGCCCCTCTTCATTACTGCTCATGCTCTGTGGGGCGCGCGCCTCCTGGTGCAGCCTGGATGTTCGGACAGGCAGTGCCTCCATGCACATAGATACTAAACACAATTCACTCGGGACCCTCGGGTGAGGGACGCAGACTCCTGCAGCCCTCAGGACGCCCCAGCAGAGATGGGAGAAAGGAAAACCTCGGGTGCCTTTGCCTTCCAGGGACAAACACCCATGTTGGTGGTCTCGGTGGTCACAAGGAGAGAGTTCTTTCCTTGTTGATGGTCGAGGTGGGGAGAGCGTTCTTTCCTTACTGAAGGTCTGGGCCAGAGAGCGGAGAGAGCTGTTTCCTCATTGGTGGTCCAGGCGAAAAAGGGAAAAACGGTAGAGCTGCCACAGTGCAGCTCCTTATATAGCTCGTCCACAGAATGGCCTGAGCCAATCAGCTTTGAGTCCAATTGTCCAATCAGGTTCGGGGATTTGTGAAGGGTTTTGTACAAACGTCCAACCAAGTTACTTTCATTTTCCCTAGATTTCTAATTTACAAACCAGGTCTTCAAAAGCTGTTTTTCCAGTTTGGGGGTTTTTGCCACTTTCCTCCCAATTTCTCCCTACAATCCTCTTGGCCTATTGAGTTACTGAGGGCTATGAGTAAACTGGGGCTGGGATTTAGCTCAGTGGGTAGAGTGCTGCGCTGCAGTCTCTGAGGCCCCGAGTTCAATTCCCAGCACCCCAAAAATGGGAGAAGGACCTGGCAATCCACTCCCAAGGCAATCCCGAAGCATTCAGCCATTGAAAACCCTATGAGGGTCACTATGAGTCGGATACCGACTCGATAGCACCTAACAACAACAATGAGTAAACGAGAAGGACAGGGCGGGAAAGGGGACCATGGAGCAGTGCGTCATCATCCTGCCAAGAGCGAAGCCCAGCACCTCAGAGACTGTCTCCACCAGGCCTGTACCCAGACCCTGTCTGGGGCTGTGTCCCTGCGCACTTGGCTTTCAGAGGTGTCTGAGCTTGACCTTCTCCAGAGGTTGCTGTGGGCTGTCAAGGTGCCTCCTGGGAGCCCACATGGAGCCATGGCCACGAGTGACTGACCATGCAGGGTGTGGCGGGCCTGCCCCCCACCCAGAGGCAGGACCCACTCCTCAGCCCGCAGCCCAGCCTCGCGCAGGGCTGGTGGAAGCCGGAACTCATCTGGCTCAGTTTCCCGCCCTGTTTTCCCCCCGAGTCCTTTCCGAGTAAGTCTGGACTGGTGTCACATCTCAGGGGATCGGCTATGGAGCACAACTTAAGCCCCTGAGCCCATGGCCAGGGGGAGCCAAGGGTGACCTGAAGGGATGGTTCTAAAGCTAGGCACGAGACCAAAGTGCAGGGCGGGAGGAGGCTGCCTCCGGGTCTCATCTGGGGCATCCTGCAGCCGAGCGCGTGTGACCAGACTCTCAGCCCCACAGACAGGATGAAGTGTGCACTCACAGGTGGAAACGCACGGTGGCAGGTCCCCGGGCTTGTGGTGCAGGCACCCATGCTGCCCCTGTGACCCAGACTGCGCAGTCCAATCCTGCAAGCCGGATGAGCCTGGCTGCTGTTTCCCCTACACCCCCAAATCACCGGATGCCACAGGGCAGAAGGGGATCATGAAAGCCCAAATGGACCTCATACAAACGAGTTCAAAGCAGCAACTGGCAAACCTTCAGGCAGCTCTGCTAAGGAGGCTGTTTCCTGACTTGCCTCGGGAGATATGAGAAGGTCTGCAATTTGACAAGAGGGAGGAAATGTTTTGTTCAGTGCGTCCCTGGAGCTGAAGTCGCTGTCACTGCACTGAAGTTGGGAGGTACAGAGCAGAAGGCTCCCTGGGACTCCGAGGGCAGGCGACTCTCGCAGGTGCCAAGCTCTGCATGGAAGAGTGAGGAGGGCGCTGAGCCCTTCCCCCTGCTGGTCGGGAAGCGCAGTCCACAAGAGTGCAGCGACCCCCGCGACAGACGGAGCTGGAACTGGGACCCCCACTCCGGGCTTCTGTGTGCTGCGCCTGGATTGCATCCGGTGCCGAGTGGAGGGTCTTCCCCTTGGGATCTGGGGGTAGGGGCTGGGCACAGCTGGGGATCCTTGCATACTGATGGGTACAGCAGCAAGAGGGTCCAGACATCTCCACTCCCCTGGCCCCCAAAGCTGCATGCCCCAGTGGGCACAGACAGGCCGTGTAGTGCGCCCAAACCCCGCTTCTAGTTCAGGTCGTGTGAGTGGCTTGCTCGGCACCCAGGCAGATAAACAACTCCTGGTTTAACTTCCCCAGCCTCCCTCAGCACGGAGACCGTTTCTGGTTTTGGTTCCTCCCAGCTAAACCCAAGCAACAAGGTGATTTTCCCCAGGCCCAGCCCCTTCCAGATAGCAGCTCTGCTCCCTGCCATTTGCAGTCGAATGGTTCACTGTTTGTTCCTTCA
Organism: Pedetes capensis; assembly: GCA_007922755.1. NCBI lineage: Eukaryota > Metazoa > Chordata > Mammalia > Rodentia > Pedetidae > Pedetes > Pedetes capensis. Next base: position 98,768 of record VMDO01003077.1, read on the forward strand.
TTTAATATCCTTAATTCCTGGCTCGGCTTCCTTTGTCTTCCTGTTATCCCTTGTAATCACTGTGATTACAGCTCCACACCAACTTCTCCTCCAAGCTGGCCTCAGACATTTGCAAGCTACTCTGGTACTCCATTCCTTGTTGTTGTTGTTGTTGTTGTTAGGTGCCATCGAGTCGGTATCCAACTCATAGCGACCCTCATAGGGTTGTCAATGGCTGACTGTTTCGGGATTGCCTTGGGAGTGGGTTGCCAGGTCCTTCTCCCATTTTTGCAGTGCTGGGAATTGAACTTGGGACCTCAGAGACGGCAGCGCAGCACTCTACCAACTGAGCCAAATCCCAGCCCACTCCATTCCTTAGAAGATGTAATTGCCTCACGCGGTGGCCGGGGCGTGTCGTTTTCAGGTAGCCGGCATGGTGACCTCCGGGGACGAGGGTAGCAAGCATGGGCTGTTTCTCGTTGCTCGGCTTGAGGCGATTTGCTGTGCTGCAGCCGACCAGCAACCAAACCCCTTGCAGAGAGCTATGGAGACAGCCGAGAAAGATCTGGGCGAGGTCGCGTGGCTTCCGTGGTGGCCACCCTCATTAGGAGTCTGTGCGTCTCTGGGAAGGTGCGCCCAGGCCCTGGTGGCCGTCCTTCTGCAGCACCGCTGGCCCAAGCTGAGGACATCCTCCACCTGCCTTCCGCCTGTGCCAGGTGCCCATGCGTGCACGCGCCCTGTGGGGTTGTTGAGACAACACCCTGAGGACAGAGCCCGTGGTCTGCCCACTAGGACTTGGCGGCACCAGCTGCAGGAAAGGAGGGGTCCCTCTGAGCCAGAGAGCATCGTGAAGCAGGGCAGTAGGAGATGCACCCTCGGCCCTGGGCCCAGATCCTGGCGCGCGCCTCTGCCTCCCTGCTGAGCATCCTGCTTCCCCCGGTTCACAAGTGGCTCACACTGACTTGCCTAGCTGCGCAGAAACCTCAAAGGTGAGGTCATCTCCATGCTGGCCACAGCAACAGCAAGGAAACTGCCCAGGAGGGGCAGGACTCAGCCTGAGCACAGCTGCTCAGGGTGCTCGGGGCTAAGCGGGAGCCTGGAGGTCCGGCCCATAGAGGCCTGAAGGAGCCCGTCCCTCCAGGGTGCAGCGAGGAGGCCCCCTCTGTGAGAAAGAGGCTCTTGCCTGGCGCCAAATCCATGGCTCCTTGGACTTAGAGCCTCCAGGTTAGTCAGAAATACAGGTCTGTCATTTCTCAGCCACAGTGTGATAGCAGCTCCAATGGAAGCCAAGGCCACGGGGAAGCCCTGCCCTGGCCTCCTGCCAAGGGCACCAGAGGCCCAGTGACAGCGCAGACCCAGGAGGGCTGGGCCTTGGCCTAGGACACCTTGCCTTTATTGCCACCCGTGTTCCTGTTCCCAAACTCCCTGGCTGGCCCTGACTCTCAGGCCTGTCATCTTCACCCACAAAGGCCAAGCCTTGGCCACCCTCCCTTCCTGCTCTGCGGAGTGCATTAGGGTGCAGACACTGAGGATGCTACGGCTGTGGGGCCCTGGCTTTCTTTCAGTGAAGCAGAGGACACAGGTCCTCATGCTTTCGATGGTCTGAGCACAGAATCAGCCTCAAAACCAAGGCCTCGTCTGTCCCCGGAAGGTGTGCACCGCGGCAGGTGAGGCGTGACCAGGACTGAGCTGAGAACCTCCCCTGCGCTCAGCGGCAGCCAGCTGCACCACAGTCAAAGCTCCGGGTGAGCAGGGAACCATCCCAGCTTTAATAAAGAACCTGAAAAAGTGAGGGAGACTTCTCCCGGGTCAAGCAAAGAAAAGCCAGACAACAGTGTGGAGAAGGAAGAAACGAAGAAGGCATGGAGCCCCCACGGTGTCAAGAGCATCTTTTATAGCTTGATATACGCCAAACTCTGCAATGTGCATCATTGTTGTGTTAATGGGACCATTACAATTCTCCAGCTCTCCATAACAGGTCTCATTAAATCTAAGCAAACATTTGGTACTTAGGAGCTCTGCATTACAAATCTAATTAAGACTCCATAAAATAAAATAACTCAAGTCCGCATTCAACCACTCCATTATCTCACATGGTATATGATTGCTGCCTTATTAAACAACAAAAAAGAAACAGAAGTTCCAAATGGATCTGTCTGTTTGTTTGGGAGCTGACAAAACAATGTGAAGCTCAGTCATTCACAACAATGGATCACATCCTCGGATTTTCAGCTGCGGTGCCTGAGGCTGGGCGGACAGACTTCACTGTGCCTTCACCGAGACTCGGAGACAGAAAGGAGCGAAGGATTCCCCGCTGGGGCTGGCCACAGCACCCTGCTTCCGGGCTGGGGTTCAGGAGATCAGAGATGGGCTGGGGGCCTGGGTCACTGGGTGGATCATGGAGGGCAAGCATGGATCCATAGGTGGCTGGCACAAGGACCCATCTCCTCCAGAGAGCAGCAGGCAGAGGGCAGCCTGGATAACTACGCGAGGACACCAGAATTGATAGCTAACCAGTTCATCTCAGTCCAAAGGAAGCACGCGGCAGAGGCAGGTGTTGGCTCTGGTGCTCTAGACGGTGCATGGCCCCCTGAGACTCAGGCCTCGCTCCTCCCGTGGGAGCTGCTGTGGCTTAGTGGTTGTGCCTCATCTCTCAGGAGGCAAGGGACATCTTCTGCCCTGCTAGGCAGCAGAAGGTGTTCACTATGCTTACAGAACGAAGCATTTGAAGCCTAGAATTAATCTTAAGTCTTCATCAGACCAAATCTGTCCACCGGCTCCCTTTAAACCCCAGGCCAAAATGATCTTCCCGGTTGGTGTCACCTTAGCCTGAGCAGTGTGACTTGAACACAGCTTGCAGGGGTGCGCCTCCTTCGGGAGTCCAGATCCATCACACCCACATCTCCCCAAGGGGCACCTGACTCATCTTGGCTCCAGTCAGTAAGTCACTTGCAAGACGGACCTCTGTCCTGGGCAAGTCCAGTAGACATACCCTCGTCACCTCACTGTAACTGGTCATTCCACAGCCCCTTCCATGAAGAATTTCAGTGGCTTTTCTTTTACTGTGAAAATGCAACACCAGAAATGCCAACTCCTTCTCAAGTTTGGGTCACAGCAAAGGAAAAAACAATGATCAACAGTGGCTTCTAGAAGTCTGTGGCCACAGCTACAGCCTCCTTCCCAGGAGCAGAGGGAGGGGCTATCATTAGAATGGCTCTTTGGCCGGGCGCGGTGGTGCATGCCTGTAATCCCAGTGGTTCGGGAGGCGGAGGCAGGAGGATCTCAAGTTTGAGACCAGAAGGAGTCTGCATAATTTAGTGAAACTCTGTCTCAAAAAGTACAAAGAAAAAATAAATAAATAATAAATAATAAAAAATAAATAAAGTAAAATAAAAAGGGCTGGGGGCAAAGCTCAGTGGTCCAGCACTTGCAAAGCATACAGGTACGAGGCCCTGGGTTCAGCCTGCAGTACCTCAAAATAAAAAAAAAAAAAGAAGAAGAAAGAAGAAAGAAAGGCTCTTTGTAAGTCAGGAGTGACAGCACGCCTGTGATCCCAGCACTCGGGAGGCTGAGGGAGGAGGGTCACCACAAGTTCAAGACCAGTTGGGGCTACAAAGTGAGACCCTCTCTCAAAACAAACAAACAAACAAACAATTTGAAAATGGCATTTTACAATGAGAGCTTGCCCCGGGGAAGTGGTGCTCTGTTAAGAAGCAGAATGAAGCTCCTGATGGGTGGGAAATAAGCCACAAGGAGCCAAGGTGGGAAGTTCGCGCTGTGACCCACCGTCTGCCCTAGGCAGGCCCCTAAGTGAATCTGGTTCTCGCACCCATTTACCCTTCAGCCCCAGGCCCCTGGACACTCCAAGGTGCTCCCCGCAGCTGGAGGCCGGGGCTCGGCCTGGACCCACCCTCTGCACCAGGACCTCGCTGGCTTTCCCGGTCCCCAGACGATCTGCAGTCTGGCGGTATGGGATCCTTGAGGGGCCCGCCCCATCAGCCTTTATGCAAGTTTTGGAATATAGAAAGGACTAATGGGGCAGCAGACATGTTAAGCAGTCATATTGTTAAACAGTCCTTGGTATGTTGAACACCTACCAGCCAGGAGCTTGGTGTGCACAGGCCTATAATTCCAGAGACTCAGTTTCTTTTTTGTTGTTTAAGAAAGCAGCAATCATATACCATGTGATATATACCATGGAAGGGTTGAATGTGGACTTCAATTATTTTATTTTATGGAGTCTTAATTAGATTTGTAATGCAGGCAGGAAGATCACAGGCTTGAGGCAGAGGCAGTTGGCACAACATAGTGAGATCCTGACTCAAGATGAAAAACAAAAAAGGGGCACGTCCTGGGGTGAGGGGTTGTCATGACAGTGGATAAAGTGCCTGCGGCAGTCTCTGGTCTCAGTGGCAGACTCCTGCGCCCACTCCAGGATTGGTCCCTCCTAACATGTCCAAAATATGTTTAAGAAAGGGCTCATGAAAAACTGTTTAAGGATCCCAGAATTCCTGCGGGAGAGGGGTGAGGTCTGAGGCCACCCAGTAGGGACCACATGAGCAAAGAGACATGTGGGGGTGATGCCTGCTGCTCCAGGGCGAGTCCCAGGGGAGGAGTCCCGCTGGGGGGCATCTCTGACACTGGGGGTGGACCCCCGAGCTCGGCCACAGAAGAAGCTGCCACGCCACGCCCGATGGTGCACCTCCGTGCACGTGGCTGCGGAGGGGCCTAAGAGCCCCGCAGGGCTTCCGAGGGGCTGCGGGAGGGACTCGGCCACGTTTGCCATGTCAAGGTCTCAGAGAATCCGTCAGGAGGGCCAGCAGGGGCCGGGAGCCATCTGTGACTCCAGGTCGCCATTGGTGAGCAGTGCAGAAAGAACCAGAAGCTGCAGACCAGGACCAACTCCTGGACACCACGGGTCAGGCTTGTTGCTGCGCACGACGTGAGTTTAAGGAAGGATTCACTCTGGCTGATCGTTTCAGACGTTTCCGTGGCCGGGAGGGAGGAGCAGGGCTCTTTGGCTCCCATCGATGTGGCCCGAAAGCCAAGAGCGGGGTGTGGCGGAGGGCGCCCTAACGGTTCCCTCCTTTCTCCCCTTTTATTTTTTATTCCATCGGAGCCCCGCACCAAGAGAATGGTGCCACCCACATTCAGGATGGTTTTCACCACTTGGGGACCCGTCTCTGGAAAGGTCCTCCGAGAGACACCCAGCAGTGTGTCTCACTAATCCCCTGCTGTGGCTCCATCCAACCAGGGTGACCGTCCAGATTAATCGTCACAGTCGCGTCACACGAAGCAGAGAAATCACGCGAGGAAAATCTTTATTTTTATTTTTGCCATTCTGGGGGTTGATCTTGAGCCTCACTCGTACTAGGCAATGGCTGTACCACCGAGCGGGGGCCCCAGCCCCCCCTTTTTTGTGGTACTGGGGGTTGAACCCAGGGCCCCGCACCTGCATGCTCTGCAAGTGCTGGACTACTGAGCTGCGCCCCCAGCCCATTTTTTCCTCTTTTTGAGACAGGGTCTCACTAAGTTATGCAGACTGCCTCTGGTCTCGAACTTGCGATCCTCCTGCTTCCGCCTCCCGAGCCGCTGGGATTACAGGAGTGCGCCACCGCTCCCGGCCCCAGCCCCTTTTTGTGTTTGGGGGTTTTTTTGATACAGGGCCTTCCTAGGGAATGAAGGTTGCTGCTGAGTCCCTGGGATCACAGGCGTGCACTAGGACACCGAGCACAGGTTTAACTTTTTAAAGTAAAGTAAGTGTTACTTTTTTTTTTTAAGTGTAATGTATGTGCAACACGATTGCCAGGATTCTGCTTTGGCTATGAATAACATCTCTTCGCGAGGTCTGTACGCGCCAGCGTTGCTCAGCACCAGCTTCCTGTGCACACGGAGTCTTGGAATCACAGCCTGAAACTTCTCCTGGGTTCCCAGGCTGACCACGCCGGGCTTCACCTCACAAGAGCGTCCTCTCCTTTCCGGCCTCTCTGGACACCCCCTTGGTGCGTGGCCTGAAGCAAACCCTCCTCTTTCTTCTCTGTTTTCTGCTGAGCCATACGACATGGCTTCACCGTCTCAGCTGTCTTAAATTAACTTTCCCCTCTGCCACACGCTCTGCAGCATGACTCAGTGAAGAAACCCAGTGTGAAACTGCGTTTTTTTAACTGTCCTGTTATTTTTTTAAAGATGTTAAACGCTCATGAGACAGAAAGGGTAGAGCCCTTTTAAGAAGCCACGCTTGAGAGAAAACGAAGAGAAACGATGAAGGTGCACTGCTGAGCAATGGCCTGCGGGGTCCGGGAAGAAGGCTCACAGAGGGGCCACTCGCTCTCCACGGGGGCGAAGCGATCGCCCACAGAAAGGCCTCCCCTGGAGGTTACAGGAAACTCATAGATGGGGAAAGAGAAGCGCGGGAGCAGTTTTTTTCCTACATCCCTGTTCTGACCTAAGACCAGAAATAGCACTGCGGAAAAGCCACTCACTGGGAAGCGGAGCCTGGACTGCGCAGACAGAGCGACTCCGCCTGATGTCAGCTTATGTGGGCCAGGGGCTGCTGGGGTTGCCCACGGCTTGTACACGGCAGGGTGTCTGATGTTTCATACATAGGATTCTGGGTGGTGAAAGATTATTTTCCCATGCTCTAGGAGGTAAACTCAGAAATAAAGTAAAAGGAAGAACTCGTTTTAAAATTCACTTTTATATATGACAGGTCACATTTATGAGCTTTTGCACTTACTATGGCTTCGTCCAGGCTGAGATTTAGCTGAGTTGGTAGGGCACTGCTCTGCAGTCTCTGAGGTCCCGAGTTCAAGTCCCAGCACCACAAAATGGGAGAAGGATGTGGCAATCCACTCCCAAGGCAATCCAGAAACAGTCAGCCATTGAAAACCCTATGAGGGTCGCCATGAGTCGGACCCGACTCGACGGCACCTAACAACAACAACAACAACATTGCTTCATCCTCAGAATGACTGTGTGAAGAACAAGTATGTAGCCATTTTTCAGGGGAGAAAACCAGGTTGACTAACGAGCTAGTTATCCTCGGCCAGCGTGCGGTAGAGCAGGATGCAGAGCCCAGATGGGGGGCCTTAAAGCCACGGCACTGCAGTAGGGACTGGATCATTTCTCTTACATCTGGCTTCAGGTTATTGTCTTCTCCGTGTTATTATTATCAGGTGCCATCAAATCATGTCTAACTTATAATGGCCCTACATAAGACAGAACAAAACACTACCTAGCACGGTGCAAGGCACATGCTCTTACTTATGTTTAAGCCCGTTGCTCCAGCCATCCATCTCAGTCCATGCTCAGTCCATCTAGTTGAGGATCTTCCTTTTCTTCATTGATGTGCCACCCCCCAAAACATGATATCCTTCTCCAGGGATTGGTCCCTCCTAACATGTCCAAAATATGTAAGACACAGTCTAGCCAGCCTTACTTCCATCAAGCACTCTGGATGCACTTCTTCTAAGACAGATCTGTTGGTTCTTTCGGCAGTCCATGATATATTCAATATTCACCCCCAGCACCATAATTCAAAAGCATCAATTGTCCTGTCTCCCTTGTTCAGTGTCCAGCTTTCACAACCATATGATGCAACTGAAAAAGCCATGGCATGAGTCAAGCACACCTTCATCTTTACTTTTCAGCACTTTAAAGAGGTCTTTTGCAACAGCTTTTTGCAACGCAATGAGTCTCTTGTTTTACTGCTCCTTCCATGGGTGTTGATTGTAGAACCAAGTAAAGCAAAATCTTGGATAACCACAACCTTTTCTCCATTTATCATGAGGTTGCATACTGACCCAGTTGCAAGGATTTTTGTTTTGTTGGTGTTGAGTCACAGTTCATACTGAAGGCTGAGTTATTTGATTTTCATCAGTAAATGGTTCAAATCTTCTCCACTTTCAGCAAGCAGAGGACAGGAGGGTCCTGGGATCCGAAGCAGGGTGAGCCCGGCATGAGCTGCCACTACTTCTCCTGCTGTCATTCCCAGATCCACTCACTGCGACCACCGGGGCCCAAGCAAGTCTCCTGTGCTCCGGGGCCTCCGCGGCAAGCTCCTAACTGGCTTCCTACGCCCTCCTCCTGCTGTGCCGCCGGGCGCCTCTCTCCAAACGCACCTTCCATCCCCCACTTCATCATCCCACAAAACCTGTAGGGGTGCCCCTTGCCCACAGGATCGCCAGCATAGTCCTGCCCCAGGCCAGCAAGATCCGAGAGGTCTGGTGCCTCTGTCTCACCAGATGCCCCCACGCCACCCTCCCCTACCTCCACCACTGCCCTCTGGCCTTGCTCATGCCACCCCCAGGAGCCTCCCCCAGCCAAGCCCTCTGCCCACCCTCACAGCTGAGTCAGGAGCTTCTGCCTAGCGCCCGTCTGCGTGCACACCTGCAGGGCGCTCAGCCGCCTGAGGCCAGGTGGGTGCCCATGAGAGCGCCGCCTCCCGCTGTGCTCACGCGCTGGCAGCCACACAACTAATGAGCAGAGCTGACTCCCAGGCCCCTGGATGGTCCTCCACACAGGGCGGACGGATGGCCCAGCAGCCTGAGCTCACCTGCGGGGCCAGCAGCCTGGGCTCCGGCCAGGAGCGATTCCTGCCCAGCTTCCCAGGGCTTCACCGCGGCAGGGAGTCGGACTCCTCCAGGAATCCGCCAGGCGGCTCTGCTTGTTTGCTCGTTTGTTTGTTTGTTTGTTTGAGCCAAAGGCCCGAGCGCTTGTTATGCACCAAGCAGCCCAAATCAGCCTATCTGGCTCTGGTGACAAGCTCAGGGCAGGGTGTCACCCTCCCTGGGCGACCTCATCATCACAGCGAGGTGACCTAAGACACCATCATCATGCTGGCAGCTGGCCGTCCCTCTCCCCAGGCCTCACCTGCAGAAGGAGGCAGCCTGGTCAGCTTCCTCTCACAAAGAGAAACAAAATTTTACCGGAAAGCAATTGTTGTTGTTGTTGTTGTTAGGTGCCGTTGAGTTGGTGTCCGACTCATAGGGTTTTCAATGGCTGACTGTTTAGGGATTGCCTTGGGAGTGGATTGCCAGGTCCTTCTCCCATTTTGCGGTAGGCAGACAGAAAAGAAAAATCTAAGCGGAAGAGATGAGGCACAAGCGATGGTGGGCTTCAGGGAAGGCGCCCGGTGCGCAGCCCGGCAGGGGTGGAAAAGGCTGGAGAAGGCAGTGGCAGAGGGTGGGGAGCCTCCTCCGGCTGCCGGGTTCCTGCGGGGAGGCGGGTGTAAGGCACAGGCTTCGAAACCTCAACCCTACTTCCACTGCTGGGGACCCCATGGCCCAGGTCTGAGGCACCCCACAGCAGGCCACCCTGGACCAACCCTTCCAGATCTTTCTCTGCTGACTCCTTCTCCCTGGCCTGGCCCTTTTCATCCCCATCGGACCCAAGCCCCAAGGGCTCCTCTGCTAAACCACAGCTGGGACAGCCACCTTCCTTCCTCCGCAACCCTCCAGGGCTTCCTGGCCTCTGCCCAGACCCTCCTTCCCCCTCCCCCTCACTCTGTTGTTGTTGTTGTTAGGTGCCGTCGAGTTGAGTCCGACTCCTAGCGACCCTCATAGGGTTTTCAATGGCTGACTGTTTCAGGATTGCCTTGGGAGTGGATTGCCACGTCCTTCTCCCATTTTGCAGTGCTGGGAATCGAACTCGGGACCTGAGAGACCGCAGAGCCGCACTCTACCAACTGAGCTAAATCTCAGCCCCCTCACTCTGAGTGAACCCCAAATCCTCACCCTGGTCCACAAATCTGGCTGTAACCCAAGGCCACCGCTTGTGGGTCTCAACAGCCCACTGGCCTAAGGCCTCTCAGTTCCCAGGCTCCGGCCTCGGGGCCTTGGCCCTGGCTGGTCCCTGCTGGAAGCCTTGTCACAAAGCACTGATGGGGTGGAGCTCTTCTCCCTTCCTCAGCCAAGAGGACTTCGGGACGCCTCCCCGGCTCTGCCCCTCTGGGCCCAGCTCAGCTGCAGCAGCTGCATGGAGGCCGGCCTCCCGCTGAGCTGTTTCAGAACCTGGAAGCCAGGCTCCCTGCCACTCACTACAGCTCCAGTACGTCGTTTTCGTTGTTGTTGTTGTTGTCGTTGTTGTTAGGTACCCTTGAGTCGGATCTGACTCACAGCCACCCTGTGGACAACAGAACAAAACCCTCCCCAGCACCGCGCCGTGCCCCACGCTACGTCAGAGCTTCTCTGCTGTTCATAGGGGTTGCGATGGCTGATTGCTTCAGGATTGTTTTGGGAATGGGCTGCCAGGTCGTTCTCCCATTTTTGTGGTGCTGGGGATGGAACCCAGGGCCTCAGAGCGCCGAGAGCAGCCCTCTACGAACTGTGCTAAACCCCAGCCCCAGGACACCACAGGCCCTTTGTAAAGACAAGTGGATTGAAAACCATGGATGGATCTCTGTGTTTCGGGTGACCAGGGAGAGGCCTGGAGCAGATCGAGCACTTGTCGGAGGTCAGGGGGCAAAGGAGGACGGAATGCAAGCCGTGCCCCAAAGTCCGGCTTCAGGGCCCATGACCTGCGCACACCACGGAGCCCACCCCACGGGGCGATGACCCTCCTGCTCTGCAGGTGTGTGGGGTCCTTGTCTTCAGGTGGCACGAGACAGGAACTAGGAAATGGACCCTTAGTAATGATGGCGCTGTGGCTCCCGCAGGCACAGTGAATAAAACACGTGGGAAGAGCGTGCGGGGGAGGCCTAGCTGGGTGTCCAAGTGTGCGGAGGGAGGGCAGCAGGGCTCGGGCAGGGCGAGGGTGTGTGCGCACGTGTGTGTGTGCATCTTGGTGTGTGTCTATAGGCGTGTACAAGTGTGTGTTCACGTTCACGTGTGCCTGGGTCTCCGTGGGGTTCCGTGTGCCCAGGTTTGTGTGTGAGCATGGCCCGTGTTGCAGTGTGTGTCTGACATGTGACTGTTATGTGTGTGTGTCTAGGTCTGTATGTGCTTAAGTGTGTGTGTGTGTGTGTGTTCAGGGCTGTGTGTGGAGCTGTGTGTCTGTGTGCTGGGGGAGTCAAGCGCGAGGCCCCCTGTCTTTGGCATGCAGGTCACGGCTGAGCCACACACCTCCATGTGGCCTGGAGGATCCCTGAGGAGCCTGCAGCCCCAGGTGATGCGGCCAAGGCCCTAGGGGTGAGCTGTACAGGGTGCTGGACGGTGGCCTGGTAGAGGCGCTCTAGGTCCTGGAGACAGGTACCCCAGGAGGGGCCCAGGTGCTCACAGGGGCCACCATCAGGCTGCTGTAGGGACCTTGAGCTGATGGATGATAGGACCTGCCCCATGCTGGCTGGCAGGACCTTCTGAAGCAGGGTCCCTCAGCAGTCCCTGAGAGGGTAGGGTCTCCTGGGTGTCTGGCAGGCCGGCTGCCCACAGGACACAGGGCCGAGGCAAGCAGGGCCCAGTTCTGTGGCCTGCTTGGCTGCACCTGGCGAGCTCAGAGATGGAGTCACCAAGACAGAGGGAAAGGAAGAAGAGGTATGATTCTTGGGGCTCCCCAGGCCTCTCCAATCTGCCTGACGGACGGAGCTGCTGCTCCCTGGGCGATGGCTCGAAGGTGCCTGGACCCTGCCGGGGCTCCCTTTGCCCGGCTGCAGGCTCCTGTCACAGCGCCGGCCAGGAGAAACAGCACACTATGTCTCCCCACGCCCCAAGCCGAGGCCCATGTGGGCCTCCCAGGAAGCTCTGTGAGGGTTTGGGAAGACATTATTTCCTCCTGAAACCGCCCGGAGTCCTAATTATAGGACACAGAATTCATTTCAGTTCCTTAAAAGTTATGAAAGAGCTAAATGAATGTCAGCTTCCGCTCACAGAAAGAAACAAAATTTCACCGGAAAGCAGCAGGCAGACAGAAAAGAAAAATCCAAGCGGAAGAGATGAGGCACAAGCGATGGTGGGCTTCGGGGCAGGCGCCCGGTGCGCAGCCCGGCAGGGGTGGAAAAGGCTAGAGGAGGCGGCCACAGAGGGAGAGGAGCCTCCTCCAGCTACCGGGTGCCTGGGGGGAAGCTGGTGTAAGGCACAGGCTTCACAACCTCACCCCTCTTCCAATGCTGGGGACCCCATGGCCCAGGTCTGAAGCACCCCACACTGGGCCACCCTGGACCGACTCTTCCAGCTCTTTCTCTTACTGACTCTGCAGCCCCAGTTCTGCCTGTGCCTTTTCATCCCCATCCGACCCTGCCCCAGGCCAGCTCATCCCCTCTTGGGGTTCAATGTCACCCCTTAAATGATCAGAAATCTGCACCGACGCCCAGCTTTCCTCCCTGGCGCTCCAGACCCACAGTCCAAATGGCCTCTGCTCCCCCTCCCTGTGGCCCCCACCCTGCAGACTCCTCCGGACACCCTCACGCTGCCACCTGGCCAGGGAGCCAGCGTTCACATCTCCAGCCCAGCCTCTGCCCTGGCTCTGCTGCTCTCCCACCGGGAACCAAGTTCCACGGGCTCAGACTCACAGTCCCACAGACACGGATTTCCACGCTGGGCGCAGCAGTCAACCAAAGCCCTTCCCGAGTGTCAGCCTCTTCTCTTCTCTCCTCTCCACACCCAGGGACACCGTGCTGGTCACTCTCTGTTGACTCTCCCTGGACTGTGACAGGAGCAGAGACAGATCTGCAGCTCTTGGACGGTGTCATTTCCCCAGGACAGACATGAATCCCAAGACCCATGCCCAGGGGTGGAGGGACAGGCAGACAAAGGAGGTGGAGCCAGCAGATTCAGAGACCCACTAGGTAGAGCAGAAGTTCAGGTAGACTAAGCAGGCAGCAAAGATGTCATGAGAGGACATCAGCTGTCCCCTTGGCAGGCTCAGACGCACCAACTCAGATCACCCAGAGGGACTGGACTGGGGCCAGTAGCGAGCCAGCCCTTCCCTCCACACGTGGACAGGGAGGCCCCGGTCACTAGGAAAACCACCGAAAAGACTCCAGTTAAGTCTGAGTGAAATCACACTGGACGCTCAGACAGCGGGTCCCAGCAAGAGAACAAAACTGCTCCCTGGAGGCCAGGGACGCCTCCACCCTGCAGGGCCGTGTCAGACACCCAGGGGGGAGAGGAGTCGTTTTCCCAGCGGGCAGGAGTGGGTGGTAATCAGAATGTGGATGCCTGTGAGAAAGTAGGGTGTCGCCTAGCTCCGTCAATCTGCAAGAACTCAGGAAACGTCTTCCATGTTTAGTTTTCGTACATGCCCTGTTGGACACTTGACGAGAAAATCAAATGTAGTTAGCTTAGAAATGCAGTTCTGTGTGCATAAGAGAATTTAGCTAGATTGATAAATAAAATTGAGAATTTGATTTGTTCATTTGAGTTAATGTATCAGCAGTTAACTTCTCAAGCATGGTTGCATTTTACATTGACATTCGCTAGGTTTACAGACAGGACAGTATTTGGAAGAAGGCTGATTTCTAGGTGCATAACTTCACCATACGAAGGGCCCACTGAAGTGGATTTTCCTCTGGTATAAGCCAGCAGCAACCATCAGAAACTCACAATGGTGGGAAGAAAGGTAGTACTTTTACTCTCCTGGGCCCTTAGAGCCAAGTGCAGCTATTACAATTGTGATAATAAAGATTAAACACCAAGGAATACACAACATGAGTATTTTGTCCTACTTATAATCTCCCAAGACTCCCCATTGTTGTTGGGTGCCATTGAGTTGGGTCCCACTCATAGTGACCCTATATTCAACAGAATGAAACACTCCCCGATTCTGTGCCAGGCACACAAACTTATGTTTAAGTCTACTGTTACAGCCACTGTGTCAATCCATCTAGTTGAGGGTTTTCCTTTTTTCATTGACCTACCACTCTCCCAAATATGATGTTCTTCTCCAGGGATTGTTCCCTCCTGACCACATGCCCAAGATACGTAAGATATGGTCTTTGTTGTTGTTGTTAGGTGCTGTCAAGTCAGTATCCAACTCAAAGCGACCCTTTGTACAACAGGGGAAACACTATTGTCAGTGCTTCTCTGCTGTTCATAGGGTTTTCAATGGCAGATTGATTTTTGGGAGGAGGTTGCCAGGTCCTTCTCCCAGCCTACAGCTTCTGGTGTTCCCAGGTGGTCTCCCATCCAGGTACTAACCAGGCCCGACCCTGCTTAGCTTCTGAGATCTGATGGGATCGGATGCCACAGGGCTATAGCTGCAGACAAGATATGGTCTAACCATCCTTACTTACAAAGAGTGCATTTGTTGCACTTCTTCTAGGGTAGATCTGTTGGTTCTTTTGGCAGTCTGTGGTATATTCAATATTCATCCCCAGCACCATAATTCAAAAGCATCAATTCTTCTCCTATCTCCCTTGTTCAATGTCCAATCTCTGCAACCATATCATGGGACCAAAAATACCATGGCTTGACTCAGGTGCACCTTCTTTTACAATGTGACATCTTTACTTTTCAACACTTTAAAGTGGTCTTTTGCAACAGCTTTTTCCAACACAATGCATGTTTTGATTTCTTGACTGCTGCTTACATGGGTGTTGATTGTAGAACCAAGTAAAGCAAAATCTTGGACAACCTCGATCTTTTCTCCATTTATCATGAAGCTGCACACTGGTCCAGATGTAAGGATTTATGTTTTGCTGATGTTGAGCTGCAGCCCATACTGAAGGCTTTGTTCTTTGATCTTCATCAGTAACTGTTTCAAATCCTTTTCACTTTCAGCAAGCAGAATTGTGTCCTCTGCATAATGCAGGTTGCTGATGAATCTTCCTCCAATCATGATGCCACATTCTTCTTCATAAAGTCCAGCTTCTCAGATTATTTGCTCAGCATAGAGATTGAAGAGGTACAGTGAAAGGATACAGCTCTGACATGCACCTTTCTCAACTTTAAACCAGGCAATGTTTCCTTGTTCTGTTTGAATGACCACCTCCTGGCCTATGTACACATTCCTCATGAGTACAACCAAGTGTTCTGGAATTCCCATTCTTCACAATGTTATCCACAGTTTGTTGATAACACATTTTGCGGATATCCACAATTTGATCCACACAATCAAATGCCTTTGCATAGTCGATAAAATATAGATAGATCTCTTTCTGGTATTTTCTGTTTTCAGCTAATATCCACCTGACATCAGCAAAGATGTCTCTGGTTCCATGCCCTCTTCTGAATCTTGCTTGATTTTCCAGCAGTTCCCTGTCTATATACTACTGCAGTCGCTTTTGAATGATCTTTAGCACAATTTTGCTTGTGTGTGATATTAATGATATTGTTCAATAGTCTCCACATTCAATTGGATCCCCTTTCTTGGGAATAGGCATAAATATGGATCTCTTTCAGTCATTTGGCCAGGTGGCTATTTTTCAAATCTCTTGGCATAAACAAGTGAGCACCTGCAGTGCTACACCTGTTTGTTGAAACATCTCTATTGGTATTCCACCAATTCCTGGAGCCTTGTGTTTCACCAATTCCTTGTGTTTTGCCAATTCTAGCTCACTGATTGGGAGAAGGATGTGGCAACCCACTCCCAAGGCAATCCCGCAACAGTCAGCCATTGAAAACCCTATGAGGGTCGCTATGAGTCAGACTTGACTCGACAGCACCTAACAACAACAAGCTCACTGATGCCTAGAATGTCAATGTTTATGCATTCTATTTCCCTTTTGATGGTTTCCAATTTTTCTAGATTCATACTACATGCATTTCTTGTTCCGGTTATTAATGGATGTTTACAATTGTTCCTTCCCATTTTGAGGATGGCCACATCAGCAAATGGAGGTCCCTGGGGCTTTACTCCATTTCTGTCATTAAGATAGACTCTACTTTGAGGAGGCAATTTTCCCTAGTCATCTTTTGAGTGCCTTCCAACCTGGGGAGGGGGCTCATTTTCAAACTCTATCTGACAGTGTTTCTCTGCTATTCATAGGGTTTTCAATGGCTAATTGTTTCAGGAGTGGGGTACCTGGTCCTACTCCCAAACCTGTCTTTGTCTGGAAGCTCAGCTGAAACCTGTCCATCATGGGTGACCCTGCTGATATCTGCAATACCAGTAGCATAGCTTTTATTATCACAGCAACACACAAGCCCCCACAGCAGGGCAAATTGGCAGACATGGGGGACAGTTATATTAGTACAGCCTTGTTGTTGTTAGGTGTCATCAAATTATGTCTGACTCATGGCGACCCTCATAGAGTTTTCAATGGCTGATTGTTTGGGGATTGCTTCAGGAGTGGATTGCCACGTCTTTCTCCCATTTTTGCAGTGCTGGGAATCCAACAGAGAGCCTCAGAGAGTTCAGAGCAGCATTCTCCCAACTGAGTTAAACCCCAGTCCCTAGAACAGCCTTATCCAGAGGCAATTTGATATTAAGAGTGAAGAGCCAAGAACATGGCCATACCATCCAACCTCAGAAAGAGGGAACGGACCCAACACGCAAACCAAGATAGATCACAAAGAAACGCACAATAGGACTTATTATGGTGGAACACAGAAAACACCTTGGTGATCCCTTAATTTAGAGAAGTGTTAATGAAGAGAAGCAGCCACAGCAGGAACTCAAAACTCCATTTTAAGCAATATTAAAGGGAAGTTTTTGCAATGAGGGCAAGAAGCAATCATGGTAAGAAAAAGAACCTAAAAAGCATGAGCCAAATAGTGTTGGCATCAAAACTCCACTGAGGGCCGGGCACCGTGGCACATGCCTGTAATCCCAGCAGCTCGGGTGGCAGAGGCAGGAGGATCGCAGGTTCAAGACCAGAGGCAGTCTGTGTAACTTAGCGAGACCCTGTCTCAAAAAGTAAAAAAATGGGCTGGAGTTGCAGCTCAGTGGTCCAGCACTTGCAAAACATGCAAGCGCGAGGCCCTGGGTTCAACCCCCAGTACCACCAAGAAAAAACAAACAAACAAACAAAAAAACCTCCACTGAGGCAGGAGAAAGACCCAGCTGAGCAAGAACCAGTACCAGAAAGGCCAGGGGTCAGATGCTAATGCCGCTTCCTGTGGGGAGGGTTCTTGAGAATGGTATTTTTCAGCTCCCTTTAAATTTTCTATACTTTCCAAACTTTCTCCGAAAGGGAAGCACTAATCATACAATCTGCAAAAATTAAATTCAAAGAAATGTAAAACCATGTTGCATCGATTTTAAAATAGCCAATAGCCCCAATTAAAATTCCTTTCCCGTGTCTCTATACGGCAATAATCACCCTCCCCATGGTGCCCAGTAAGAACTGTGCATAGCTGGTGCTTCCTATGGTCCCAGGCACCATCAGGAACAAAAGACGAAACCTCCCCACTGAAAGCCATCTCTGCAGTGATGGGAAAACCCGGCCCAGAGAGAACTCAGAACATTTTAGCATCTGTATTGGGGCTGGGATTTGGCTCAGTTGGTAGAGCGCTGCACTGCAATCTCTGAGGTCCCGAGTTCAATTCCCAGTACCGCAAAAGTGGGAGAAGGACCTGGCAATCCACTCCCAAGGCAATCCTGAAACAGTCAGCCATTGAAAACCCTCTGAGGGTCGCTATGAGTCGGATACCGACTCGACGGCACCTAACAACAACAACAACATGGTGCTGATGGTAGGGCTGGGATTTAGCTCAGTTGGTAGAGTGCTGCGCTACAGTCTCTGAGGTCCCGAGTTCGATTCCCAGCACCACAAAAATGAGAGAAGGACCTGGCAATCCATTCCCAAGGCAATCCCGAAACAGTCAGCCATTGAAAACCCTGAGGGTCGCTATGAGTTGGATACCGACTCGACGGCACCTAACAACAACATGGTGCTGATGGCAGAGCACGTGATGCCGCCTCCCTCCCTTGCACCCTGAGAAGATGGCAGCGTTCACTCTATTGTAAACGTCATGGACAACTGCCTGTGTCCCCCAGCCTCCCAGGCAGGACCGGCCTCCCCTCTGCAGGCTGCTCCCAGCCTTGCCCCATGCATTGCTCATAACGGTCTGAGCTTCCTCAGCTTCGCGGTGGAGCCTATGAGCGCCTTCTTGCCTGGATGCCGAGCAAGGCAGAGGGAACGGCATTTCCTTCTGGGAGAAGCCACCTGCATTCCTGGGGGGTGAGGCTGCAAAGGTCCCCTCTGATGAAGGGGCTGAGGGGAGGGACGGGATGCAGAGGACAGCGGGCATCTACGCAATGGCCTCGGAGCGGCATGCGTGTGTCTGGCTGGCGCCGAGCCCTAGAAATGGAGCCAAGTATCTCCCGAATCGGACCAAGCACCACACCACATGGACCCAGCCAAGATGGCCAAGTGCAACCCGAGGGCCAGGAGACCCCACAGCACCAGGAGGCGGCCGCCCCTTCATCAGCCTGTCCGCTGACAGCCGCGCCAACGGGAGTGGAGTTGGCCGGACTGTGCCAGGAGCTAAAGAGCAGGGAGGTCGCCTCCTCCAGCCCCCCAGGGAGGTGAGCCCCAGGACGCACAAAGCTCCTGGCGGGCATGAAAGGCCATGGCACTAGTCAAGAAGGAGGCTCGGGGGACACGTCCCACACGTGGACTAAGCCAGACCCTCGGGGGGCTTGCCAAGGGCTCCATGTGCCGGAGGAGGGAAGTGAGTGCCCCGGAAGTGGGCTCCAGAAGCCGGCCCTGGATCTTGGCCCCAGGACCCCATGGCCTTGGCAATGTTCCACTAGGTCCCTTACAGAACTGCCAGGTCATTTTGATGGGCTCGATTGCTCCCTCTTTTCCTTTCTCTTCCTTTCTTCCCTTTCCTTCCCTTGCCTTCCCCTCATTTCCCTTTCCTTCTCTCTTTCCTTTCCTTTTCCCTTTTCTTTCCTTTTCCCTTTGTCTTATTTCTTTCAACATTTCGCACTTACCTTGCACTGTGTATCTGATGGTGCGGATCTTGCGAGTCCTGCGGGGTGTAACTATATTCAATTTTTTGCTTGCTTTCTTTTCTTTTGTGCAAACTCCAGCTCACTTCAGGGGACTTCTTTGTGTGCTTTCTGGCTCAGATTTGGGTGGGGCTGATCTGGGGGCACCCAACGCCTTAAATCACAGGCCTGCCTTTCACAGAAGTTTCCCACTGGGGCTGGAGGCACTCGGACTTTGCCAAGGCTCTGGTCCCCTTAGGGTCTTGAGTGAACACAGGGAATCCCTGCCCAAAGCTTCCTTTCTCACCCCCACCGCTCCTGGGAACATGGCCCGGGCAACCCGTTTCTCAACCTGTTGTTCACCTTTCCTGCCTCAGCTCAGCTATTTGTTTTGTTTTTTTGTTTATCTGTTTGTTTCTTGTCTTTTCTTTAGATGTTCATTAACTTATTACAACCCCAGCAACGCCTAAAAAGTGTGTTTCATTGCTCACCCGAGATCTAATTCCAGTAGAGCAGAGGTGGAAGCCGGCCCACTCCCTCTCCACAGGGCCCAGCCCTGCGTGTCTGCGCTGCCATCTTTATGAAACCCACCCCTCCTGGGGCGGAAGTCACCGCTCAGATCTCTGAGTCCATCAACTCTGACAGCGAGCAGAAGTAATGTAATTAACCAACCTGGAATGAACCTTGGACTGTCTGGGACTTAGCCGGGGTCCGGGAATAGGTGGCCTTCTGCCTGCACTCGCTCCCAGGCCCGGAGAGCAGAGAGCCCCTGGGGAGCTGACCTTGCTCAGCTCCAGTCCTAGCACAGGCCCTGATCATCCTGCCCTTGTGGTCCTCTGAAGCACAGGACAACCAGCTGCCTCTGCCCACGTCCTAGCGGAGAGACGCCAGTCAAAGGCACGGATGGGTCTGGCTGCAGCCAGGCTTGACAGGAGTCGGTGTCTCCTCCCCTTCCGTTGAACCCGCACCTCAGCTGCGCCTGGCTGAGAGGCCCATCACGGCTCGGTCTGCCTGCAGGGGCCTCACTGGACGGCTCCTGCCCAGTCACCATGGCGATGGCCAGTGCGCCGCTGGATGAGGCTCAGGTCAGGTTCCCCTCGAGGAGCGGCCTGGCCAGTGGCCCCTCTGTGGAGGCTGGCGCAGTTTTGATTAGTGCCTAGAACATACATCCTGCTTCCCTGGACCATCCCCAGGCTGCGGGGGAAGTCAGGGTCACCAAGGACGTCGAGGTCAAATCATAGCCTGGCCGGAGCACTAAACCTCCTGCCCGGGCCACGGAAGACGGAGCCTTGCCAGAAGCCGCGTGAGCCCTGGAGGTAAGGAATCTGCCTGTCTTCCACCCCCAGGGCCAGAGCTGCACAGCCTGCCAACGAAGCCCTCCGGCCTGTGGACTTGCCCTCGTGCCCCATCGCCCTTTCTTGTTTCTCAACATTTCGCTCCACGTGTTGGGGCTTTCAGAGGGCTTAATACCAAGAACCCCTCCTCTCCACCCACGCTGAGAACCTGCTGAGTTCAGGAAAGGAGGGCACTCTGTGAGGAACCCCCTCTCCACCGCGGACTCTCACGGAGCAGGAGGAGCAAGGACGAGCTTCAGAGAGAAACAGAGGGGCTCTGTCGGGTGGGTCACAGCCACCGTCCCGGGACGGTGAGAGCTGGTGGCCTCAGAAACGCCACGTGGAGGCTTTTGTGTGAGAACAAGTGGTCTAACAGGGGCTCAGGGTGGGGGGGGTGTACTGCCCAGCACAAGAGGCACAGCCAACGTGGGGTGCGGCCCGGCCCTACCCATGCCCTTCTGTACCATCTGTCCCAGCTGCATCAAAGAAACTGAGGCAGCTCAGTAACCTCCTGCGAGGCTGCTCTCCTGGGTCCCTGTGAGCTCTGCCCTCCTGCCCTGGGGCTCCCCCACCCACACTGTGAAGGGGGCCCATGACTGAGGTGCTAGAGAGAGAAAGCCTCTGTGGGTGGCAATAGCGTGAGATCATCTCATCCTGAGGCAGCTAGAGCCACTCTGTGCCTCGGCCATAAGTGACAGGTAACATCCTTCCCGGCTTTCCCTCGTTCCTGCCACCTCCCCTCGGCCTCTTGCTCTTCCTTAGACAGAATCTGTCCATTTACCTTTCCAGAGAAGCTGGGTCACCAGGCCCAACACTGCCATCTTAATGGTGCAGTAATGATCTTCTAATCGGCCTTGATAGATCTGACCAAACCTTATTTAAACAAGATGCTCCGTGCTCGCCAGCCTCCCCTCACGTGCACGGACATCTGCGGTAAACACAGTGACAACTTTCCAGTCTGTGTCAGAGCGAAGTCAGGAGTCAGTGGTCGCATGATTTAAGGGAGGGCCGCTGCTCTAGAGCCCTGGAGGTCAGAGGCCACAGGACTGTGGGAGGGCACCTGGGGTCTGGCCAAACCTCGGTGACAAAGGAGCCTGGAGAAGCTGTCAAGGCCATTACTGCTGTCACCGATGTGCCCTGAGGGGTTGAGTTACCAACTCCAGCCTTCTCGGTCTGTGCCCACGTGAGGCAGGTGCAGGGAGAGTGGTTCATTCTCGTGCTTCCATGGTGCGCGGCTGTCCTCCAGCGGGCATGGTGGGTGCTCCGCCCAGAGCCCCTCAGGAGGTTGTGGGGCCCCTCCATTCCCCAGCCTCCATGGGCCTCTGCTTTGAATACTCCACACCAGGGACCTTGGGCCACCAGAGAGACTTCTCCCCCAAAGGTGCCTAAGAGCTTCATTCTCTCCAGGCAGCCCACGGCCAGTGGCCAGCCATTGCAGAGAGGGGAGGTGGAGGCGGCTTTCAAAAGTGGCCACAGCGATACCTTTGATGCTGCATATTCTTCTAGAGCCTGGTGCCCCCCTCTCCAAGGAAGGGAGTCCATCTCCCCTCCTTCTGAACTTGGGGGCATTTGTGACAACCCCAATGTGTGAAAGTGAACATGTGTGGCTTGTGAGGCCAGGTCACAGAAGCAACATGGCGCCCCACTGCTGCTCTGTCTCAGAATATCCCCCTTGCTGTCCACAGAGCCGGGCCACCCTGCTGTGAGGAAGCCCCGGCCACGTGGCAAGGTGTTATGTAGTTTCGTGGGCTGGGAGCTCCCGCTATGATAAACTCCAGGCCTCTGAGCAGCTCGGTCTTCAGGGATTCCAGCCCAGCCTTCAAGTCACAGCAGTGGGCACCGGCTAGAGCAGAGCTGGGCTCTTTCCCACAGGCCCTGCCCATGGCACAAAGCTGAGAGCAGTGTCATTGTCACGGCTTTAAGCCACTTTATTTGGGGGTGGTTTATTGTGCAGCAACAGAAATTGATACAGATTTAGGAACCCGTACTGGGCAGCCACCCTAAAAAAAACTCTAAAAATTGGGCTTGGGGATAGTGTGGCAGGTGAGGGCTGGAAGAATCCTGGAGAGAGAATTTGCAAAATCCTAAAGGCCCTCAAGTGCCCCTAAAAGATACTGTCAGTCACAGCTAATGTCTAGTCCCCCAAACTCTTCCCAAACTTCATCACGCCCATGCAGAGAGAGAGTCTGGTTTCCCCCTCGCTTTGAAGTTGGGCAGGCCTTCAGGCCACCACAGCAAGTGGGAGGTGACAGAAGCAATGCTGCCTATGTCCTAGGCTGGGTCATGGACAGAGATGCGACTTCCACGTGGCTCTGGCTGACATCCACGTGTGGCATTTTGCTGCCATGTTGGGAGGAAGCCCCAGCTACATTCAGAGCTGCGTGAGGCTGCGCTGGTCTCCAGCCTCATGGAACCCTGGGCTCAGACGTCCTCAGCTCCTACCCCCAGGCCACTCCCACGCAATGCCACGTGCAGAGAGAAGAACTGTCCTCACCTCCACCTGTCACCAAGCTTCAACAAAGCTGTCATTGTTCTGAGTCCCCAGGTGAAGTGGCTTGTTGCACCCAATCTTCCTGGACACAGGGGATCCCAAGCCCAGCCCCTCACCCGCTGCTGAGATCAAGAACCCCCCGGGGCAGGCTTCAGGGGTCCTCAAATGGACTTTTGCCTGGCAAGTCAAGTACCCAGGCTGGCTAGCTCTGGCAGGCAGGAGACCGATGGAGCTGCACTGGGGAGGGAAACAGGAGGGCCAGCAGCTGGCGGGAAAGGGGGGTAGCCAGGACCCATAGGGCAATTTTCCCCAGGAAGCTTTGTTGTTGTTGTTGTTGTTAGGTGCCGTCGAGTCGGTATCCGACTCATAGCGACCCTCTGTACAACAGGGGAAACACTATGGTCAGTGCTTCTCTGCTGTTCATAGGGTTTTCAATGGCGGATTGATTTTTGGGAGGGGGTTGCCAGGTCCTTCTCCCAAGCCTGCAGCACCTGGTGTTCCCAGGCGGTCTCCTATCCAGGTACTAACCAGGCCCGACCCTGCTTAGCTTCCGAGATCTGACAGGATCGGATGCCACAGGGCTACGGCTGCAGGCAAGGAAGCTTTAGGGGCTCAAAGTCGATGTCCCCCAGATACACAGGTCGAAGGCCTGGCCTGCAGTAGGGCAGTGTTGCCTCAGAGGGAGAGATCGTGAGGGGGAGTCCTCATGTGTAGGGTGGGTACCGAGGCAGAAGGGACCCCAGAGGGCTCCCCCGCCTTGGCCACGTGAGGATACGAGAGGTTGACCTTCTACAACCCAGGAGCAGCCTCCCCAGTCCCACATTGCTGGCGCCCCAGACTTGCAGCCTGCAGAACGGTGATAACAAAACGTGATCTGTTTGTTGTTGTTAGGTGCCGTTGAGTCAGGCCTGACTCACAGGACCCTGTGTACAGCAGAACGGAAGACTCCCAACACTGTCCTGCCCGGCTCTGCGTCAGTGCTTCTCTGCTACTCAGAGGGTTTTCAATGGCTGACTCAGGAGTGTTTTGGGAGTGGGCTGCCACTCCCATTTTAGGGGGTGCTGGGGATGGAACTCAGGGCCTCAGAGCATGCAGAACAAGCGCTCTACCAACTGAGCTGAACCCTACCGTTCAGAGGAGCCGAAGGGACTAAGAGAGGAGCTGGGCAAGTTTCTCCTCCTCCCCGCCCCCCGCAATGCCTGCACCATGATGCCTGTGAAGTGGATTTGTTCTCAACAGAAGCAAGGAACGTCCCAGCGGCTGGGGAGGCGGAGACAGGAGGATCGCAAGTTCAAGACCAGAGGCAGTCTGCATAACTTAGTGAGACCCTGTCTCAAAAAGTAAAAAAATGGGCTGGTGGCACAGCTCAGTGGTTCAGTACTTGCAGAGCACGCAGGCGCGAGGCCCTGGGTTCAACCCCCAGTACCGCAAAAAAAAAAAAAAAAAAAAGAAGCAAGGAACGTCTGTCCCCAAGGCCACCATGGGGCAGAGAGGCCAGGCTGCCCCCTGGGGTAAAGCCTGTTTCCCTAACCCAGGAAGGTCCTCCCTGGACAGCCTTGGTGACCGAGGGACAGTAACTGGTGGTGGCGTGGAGGAGGAGAGGAAGGGAAAAGACGGCACTGGAGTGTCCCGGTGGGACCACAGGGGGACCTCCATGACTTCCCCACAGGAGGACGCCTCCACATCACCATGGGTCACCAGCAGTGACAGCGCAGCCCCTCCCTGACTTCAGGCAGAGAGCGCACCTTCCTGAATCAGCGCCTGCGCGGACCGTGAAGCTCAGGTCCTTCTGGGTATTAGTGCGAACAGAATGGCCTCTGAGGGGGGTGTGGGAGGGGCAGAGGGAGCCTCCACTGGGCCCCCAGGACTTAGGCTGCACAGACCAAGGCAAGGCGGAAGCCCTTCTGGAATGTTCAACGCCTGCTCAGTTGGTAGAGCACTGCGCTGCAGTCTCTGAGGTCCCGAGTTCAATTCCCAGCACTGGAAAAATGGAAGAAGGACCTGGCAATCCACTCCCAAGGCAATCCCGAAATAGCCATTGAAAACCCTATGAGGGTCGCTATGAGTTGGATACCGACTCGACGGCACCTAACAACAACAACAAGCTCACCTACGGAGGCTCTGGGGTTGAGCCCTGGAAAGGCATCCTGGGAGTGCTGCCCTGGAGCCTGGTGAGTGGACGTTCTCCACCCTGCGCCTCCAGCCTTAGCCCAGGCTTCCCCACGGTGGATGTCAACCAGTGTGGGCTCAGGGACGTGCCTCACAAGCCACCACCTCCTTTGCATCATGGCCCCGAGCCCCTGAGCCCCACCACACATGGACCGAGACACCAGGGCGGCCTGGCTTGGAGCAGACCCTCGTGCTTCCTCCTGTCAGACAGAGCCCACAGCTGCCTCCAGCAAGCTGCACTCAGAGCTGGTCAGAGGTGAGGCGCGAGCCCGGCCCTGAGCCGAGGCTCTCTGGGGGCCCCCAGGGGAATCTCTTCCACGGCCCCACCCAGGCAAACGAGGCAAAGGCAGGACCCAGAGCCCGCTCGCTTCCCTGGAAAGGTGCGTGGCCGCAGCCGGAGGAGGCTAA
This sequence comes from Pedetes capensis, assembly GCA_007922755.1. Taxonomy (NCBI): domain Eukaryota; kingdom Metazoa; phylum Chordata; class Mammalia; order Rodentia; family Pedetidae; genus Pedetes; species Pedetes capensis. The sequence goes on from VMDO01003077.1 coordinate 123,899, forward strand.
GCTGCAGGACGGTGAGACCCAAGCTGGTGGCCAGCTGAGCGTGGCACAGCCACACTGTCCTCACCGTCAGGGTGCCCTGCCCACCGTGGGGTACTGTCCTCCGGGGCCTCTCTCTGTCCTGCAGGAGGTCTTTGTGTTGAACGTTCAACGTCCCTGGTGACACCAGGGGGACGCGCTCTGAATTCCACAGTGAGCACGTGTGGGGGGTGATGATGCCCTCCCTGCCCTGGACTTTTGCTGGCCTCACCTTCACCAACCCTACAGCCGAGTGTCCTGTGTCTCAGGACCAACACTGAGCTTCTATGCTGGCGATCGGTCCAGACTGTGAGGGGCACAGGCTGAGGTTGCGGTCAGCAGAGGCCTGAGACCCTGGGCCAGGCAGGACCGCTCCAGCCCTTGGGGGCCAGGGGACAGCGATGGGACCTGACCCGGGCACCTGAGGTCAGCTCAGATCCACCCCAACCACATCTCACGCTGCAGGCACCCGCCACGTCCCTGTCCCCCGCAGCCATCAGCCTCAGCGTCAGGACTCTGGGTTCCAAACCCACAAAGATCTTCCCAGAGTGTCCATCTGGTCCAGCCAGACCTTGACATCCAGGCCAGTGGGAGTTCTCTGAGGGTGGAGGGGCCCAGGCCCCAGCACCTCATCCCTACTCAGTCATCCCACCACCCATGGTCATGGAGACCAACAAGGAGGCCTGGGCAGTTGAGGACTGGTCACAGCCAGTGAGGTCCAGCACTGTTCCCAGGGCAGCACAGACAGACGGCTGTCTCCTCCCTCCCCAGCACCCCAGGCGGGCCCTGGGGGCCAGAGCAGAGTCTCTCCAGCTGGAAAGCGCACATCGGATCTCTAGGTGGCTTCGAAATGACCCGGGGACCGAATAAGTCTGTCCACCATTCAAGCGCCAGGGTTCTCAGACACCCACCAGGCCCACACCCCTCCCCAAATACAATCAGCTTTGGGCTGCCGATCACGTCCGTCTTTATGGGAAAGCTGCTCTCCCAGGAGGGCTCAGTCTATAAACGTCCTACCAGCGACACACTTACGGTGCGTGCATTTTTCTGCATTAAATTACATTTCAATAAAAAGTTTTTTAAGCACCACATTTCAAGGCAATTTTCCCAAGAAAGGCCTTCCTGGCAGCTGCTTTTGAGCTATTCAGCCCCTCTCCCTACACATCAGGCACGAGAGCCTCCGTCCTCATTAAAATCACAGACACATATTTAAAGAATAATGTTGCTTTAAGGCGATCTGTCAGTGATGGAGCCCTGGGCAGCTGTTAAAATGAGTGTGGTGGCTCTTCACGAAGAGAGGTAAACAAATCTTCAGGCTCTGCTGGGAAAGTGCAGAGTCAGGTATGGAAGGGGGTGTTGTGTGTGCTGTCGAGGGAAGAAAATAAAGGAAAAGAGGCTTCCCTTACCAAAAAAGGAAGAATTGGAAAACAATTCCCACAAACCCACACACACTATCAGATGCAACATCATAACCTTGAGAAATCAGAAGCTGCTCTTCCGTGGCTGAAAGAAAATACACATGCGATTGTTTTCCACGTGAGAATGAGGAGCTCGTGCTCAGTACACGGGCTGAGCAAGACTCCCCGGATGACACCCTCAGAGCTGCTTTTTCTCGTATTTAAGTTGTGGCAAATAGCGTGGCAGTTCCTCAAAAAATTAGCCATAGAAGTACCCCATGCTCCGCAATCCCACTTCCGGGTGTACGTCCCAAAGAATTGAAGGCAGGCTTTCAGAGAGACGTGATGCACCCAGGTTAACGGGGTCTGCCTCACAGGAGCCAAAGGTGGAGGCAGCCCACGGGGCCACTGTAGATGAACAGACAGACAAAGGGTGGTCTATCCAGACACTGGGATGTTAGGCAGCCTGCAAAGTGAAGGCGATAAACCTGATGGACCTGTGCTGGGTGAAATACGCCACTCCCCAAAGGAGAAAGGCCCATGAGTCCACTTATACAAGGACCACAGAGAAGCCGAATTCCCAGAGACAGAGAGCGAAATGGTGGTGCTGGGGCTGGAGGGAGTGGGTGGGGAGGGAGCGGTCAGTGGCCACGGAGTGAGTTGTGCAAGGTGAAGGCTTGTGAGATGAGCAGTAGTGGTGGTTGCCCACAGGCGATGCAGCGACGCCACTGAACTCTATGTGTAAGATGGGAGGTGGTGAGGTTTACTGTCACCCTTGCTTTTCCAGAACATTTTAAAAGCATAGTTGAAGAGACTCCCCTTGGACCAAAGCAGTCACTTGCAAAGCCGTTGGGCGCTAACTGTATGTTCACCACACAGACCTCCCGCTCCAGGGACCGTCCCTCACTTGCAAAAGGAGGCCAGGCATTTGCAGAGCTGGCCACCAATTTGAGCAATGGTCGGGAGACCTGATTTTCAGGCTACTGTGCTGACACCCCCAGGCGTCCCCACTTCTCTGGCCTCCTCGCTGCCCCCAGCTTGGCCTCAGGGTCATCTAAGGAGCCTCCCAGTGACATGGCCTCCTGCCCCATTCGCAAGCCTGTCACAGGGCAGGTCAAGCTTTTAGGAAAGATCAGTGATTTCCCTTTCTCAGTTTTCAGAAGTTTGGATCTTTGAGGCCTGGGGGTCGGGGAGGCAGGGAGAGACATCTGTCACCTCTTCCTCCTCTGCCTTGCTCCTGCCAAGGTGCAGGTGTTCACACAGCGTGCCAGGAAGCCGGTCATGGTGGCGGGGCCCCTTCTGTCTGGGGCGCAGACCTTGTGACGCACACCGGGACTCAGGGAGCACGTAGCCTGGAAGAGGTGCCACCTATGTGGCCACCCAGGCCCTGCTGGGGCTCTGAGGAGGTTGGAGCCCTCGCATCTGGCCTCCCCCACTGACTCTGGTGGGGGCATGAGGGCCAGATCCATGCCACGTGTGGTACCAGGTGCAAGAGCAATGAGGAGCAAGGCCGGCCCCGATCCGGTGCCCAGAGCTGAAAGCTGGTGCCGCGGGCGCACAGAGCTTACAGAGGGCATCCTGTGTCCACCAGGGACGTGCCTCCACCTCACAAGGGGAAACTGAGGCTTGAGAAGTCCAGGCCTGCTCAGAAGTGACCCAGTAGGATGTGACTTCCTTCCACATCACCCCAGAGTGCCCCTCTCTGGTGGCCTGACCTCTGCTAGCTCCAGCACTTCTGCAGCGTCTTGGACGCGACTCCCATCTTACCTTGGGTCCCAAAGGGCAGCATCTGGGAGAGGGGATTTATTGGGACCAGCAGTTCCAGGGACTGGGGGGCAGCTGAGAAAACAGAAACAAGGGAGGAGGGAGAAGGGAGGAGGGAGGAGGGAGGAGGGAAACACCCTCAGTGTAGGGGCTGCCGGTCAGCACTGTGGGCCACACTGGGGATGAGGGTCCGTTTACCCTCAGCTCAGGACCCCACCGGGCTGAGTTGGGGCCTCTGGCAGCAGAAAGGCCTCCACAGGGGGAGCCCCTGGCACTTTTTTTTTTTTTTTTGACTATCTTTGGAATTCTTCATTAAGGTTTTCACAGAAGACAAAGCTCAAACATAATTTTCTACATCCACCATAAAAGAGAATCAAGTAAGTGTTAGCACACACACATAATGGTCTTTTTCATTTCCAAAAATATAAATAACAACGTTTAAGGTTTTGCAATTTTCTTCTCCATGTGTCTGTTTAAGGCTTTGTGTCGCAGACCCTTCAGTAATGGAACTCATACCCTATTGCCAGGGTACCCTGCCACCAGCAAGGAAGGCCACTGTGGATGTCACAAACTGATCTACGTTGCCTCAGCCCGGTAACATCGACATGATCAAACCCCCTCCAATCAGCTCTCAGTTCCATTAACTCTCTCGCTCCTAAAGAGGAATAACAGGAAGGGGTGAGGCTCCAGCAGCATTCGAGCTCCCAGACCAATCATGGAAGGCAAGAAGGGAAAAACAGGCTTTTTCTAGATAAAGTTCTCTTCCTTTTTTCCAGGAAAACCACAGTAACCTACAAAGCTTAAACGGTGGTTTGTAGTGAAACAGTTTTCAGATTAAGTAGTGTTGAGAGAAGTGGTGATCTTTCGGTTGTGTATTTTTGAGCAGTTTAAAGCGGAGGTCAATGTTGGGAAAATGCCACTGAAATTACAGCCCCCACCGGATGTGGCTTCGCTCCTGGGGGGGGGGGCAGAGTGAGGGCCCCCGCCCTGGGAGTGAAGTCCGAGGGAAGGCTCTCCAGCAGGCACTTATCTGCTCCCCAGGCACTTCTGACGAGTGGTCACACGTGTGCGCAGATGATCCGGCAGCAACAGCAAAGGGGACAGAGAGCCAGAAGGTGGGCCCCAGGGGAACTTCCTGGACCCAGGAAATACAAGGGTTCTGTCGAAGACCCATGGTCCCCCAGTGCCAATGCCAAAGCAGCGGTGCCCAGAGACCCAGAAATGACCTCCCCTGGCGAGAGCTCATTGGCACAGCAGCCCTGGAACTCCACCTGGCACCACCAGCATGGAGCACCAACTGCAATCCAACATGGCAACCGGCGTCCAAGTGGGAGGCGTTGGTTCCCGGCCTCAAGAGGCCCACAGGCCAGAGAACCCAGCGGAAGGAAGGGCAAAGGGCTGACTGCTGTCCGTCAGTGGAGAGGGAACAGCTGCACAGAGACTGGCCCATGACGCCCCGCAGAGCGGGAGCCGTCAGTCAGGAGGTGACAGGCAGGAGACACTCAAGGGTAACATGTATCTGCAAAGCGGCCAGGGGCACCTCAGAGCCGGGGCAGATGGCCTCAGCCTCCAGGGTTCTCCTATCTCCTGCAAGGCTCCCCCTGGCTTGCTCTCATGACGTTGCTGCAGGGCCCTCACGCCTTTGGCAACACCTCACCTCCTTGCACTCTGGGAGTTGAGGCAGACCTCAGGCTCGCCCATTTTCAGGAAGTGGGCGTCGACTCATCTCTTAATGGCAGGAGGCATAAGTCACATTGCAAGGGAAGGATCAGTCTGTGTCTCAGTGCCCCACACCAGGGAGCACAGTACCGCCGGACATTGGCCAACACTGTGTAGTCTTTAATTTGAAAGGTCACAACATCAGAGGGATTTTGTTGTTGTAGGGTGCCATCGAGTCATGTCTAACTCGTAGCAACTCTTCTAGAGTTTTCAATGGCTGATTGTTTGGGGATTGCCTCCGGAGTAGGTTGCCACATCCTTCTCCCATTTTTGTGGTGCTGGGAATCAAACTGGGGACCTCAGAGACTCAGAGTGGCGCTCTACCAACTGAGCTAAATCCCTGCTCCAGATGCATTTTAGGGAAGAATAAACCAGTTGACTCGTGTCTGCTGTGGGTCAGTGCACAAGTCGTTGTCTATTCTTTTTTAATTATTTACCTTTTCTTTGCAGTACTAGGGGGTTGAACCCAGGGCCTTGTGCATGCTAGGCAAGGGCTCTACCACTGAGCACCATTGGCATCTGTGGTCTAGGATTCTACCTAGAGAAATTGTTAGTTACTTGCAGGCGAAAACATACTGCTGATGGTATACCAAAGGCAGGAAGAGGCCGTGTTGAATAGACGAGGGCAGCCAGGGGCATGGCACACGCCTGCAATCCCAGCGGCTCAGGAAACAGAGAAAGGATGACAGCGATTTCGATGCCAGAAGCAGCCTGTGTAACTTCATGAAACCCTGACTCAAAATAAAGTAAAAATGTAGAAACGGGCTGGGAATCAGCCCAACATAGAGCACTTGCAAAGTGTGAGTGACGCCCTGAGTTCAACCTCCCAGTACTAAATAATAATAATAATAATAATAATAATAATAATAATAATCCCAGACCATAAAGCCACCAGTCCTCAGGGTAAAGCCCTTGCAGACAGGGCCTGGGGAAGTGACCTCTCCCAGGACCAAGCTTCCCTATGGGTTAGAACTGGCTCCAGGCCTCATCACAATGCTCTTCAAGCACAAGGAGTTGCCCACACTTTCAGGCCACGCTCCTCACCGGGCATGAGAGAAGTTAGTGGCAACAACCTTAGAGGCAGGTGGGGAGAATTTCCCACACTAAAACCCTGGTTTGAACATACATTGATCCAGCTCAGAGCTTGGATATAAAAAATTAAAAACTAACAAAAATCAAAAAGAAGGAAGACCTCGGCTAGAAACTTTTCCCATAAAGTGCTCACAGCTGGAAGTGCAGACGTTTTTAACTTTTGCCGAGTTCTCTGCCAGCTCTTCCCGGGCCATCGGTGCATAAAAACAATGTAATATAGTGATTCAATTTTCTGAAGAATCAGTTAGCAATTAAACCCAGAATGTTTGGGAACAGATATTAAATTCTAAAGAGAATTGCCGTTTAAACTTTAACTTTTCTGAGCAACAAAGGGATAATAGGGAATAGCTGGGAAGATTCTCTTGAATTTCAGCAAGGAAATTATAAAAATTGAGGTCAAGGGCCCTTTGGGATTCTTTAAATGAATCAATGACCTTGATATGGTACTCGGCAGCAGCAAGGGGCGTTCAGGATTGTCTTATGGGGTGTTCGTTTGCTTTTGTTCCAGTTATCAGATCTGGGATATCCGAGGAATTTGGGGCCCATTGGTTGTGGGTCATTGGAGGGACTGATCGTGCTAAGCAGATAGTTCGAGGAATACGGAGCATCTGCTGTAGGCGGTCTGCACACAGGAGCCATCCCACTTCAGCTTCTTGTGTTGTCCATCCAGTGACAGTGGGCGAGCACAGGATCCTGCTGTGTAGCGAGCATGCTCTCAGTGCTGAGGGTACTGCATGCTGTCATGGTACCTGCCTTCCTGGGTTTACTTCCAGGTCAGAAGACAGAGGCCTGCAGGGAGGGCCTTGGGAGCTGCAGGTGCGCCCTCAGGGACCCCAGGTGGCCCCTCGGCAACTGCAAGGGAGACCTGAAGAACTGCAGGTTGGACCTCAGGGACCCTCAGGTGGGCCGTGGGGAACTGCAAGGGGACCTGGGAACAGAGGGTGAACAAGACCTCCGCAGCTGCAGGTGGACCCTCCAGGTAAGTGGCTCTCAGCCCCCTTGTCTTTGTCAGGAAGGCGCGGGGTTGGCGCCAGCTCAGGAATGACAACAAACCAGGAACACAGTGCTTCTCTACGTGGTGCCTGCCCAGACCATATCCAGTCTCACCAACACCTCGCAACCTGTTGGAGAAGCACAGAGGGACCACACCATGATGCTGAGCCTGGCTCTGACTGAGCCCTCCGGGTCCTCCTGTTCTCTGGTGTCCGGCCCCTTTGTCCACTTCTCTGGCATGGGTTCGCCTCGCCCACGGAGTGGATGTCACCAGAGAAGCCCTTTGGGAGTGTCACCAACTGCCATGGAAACCTGGAATGGCGGCCGATGACCAACAACTGAAGGTCAAGTGCATCCCAGGTCAAAACTTCATCCAAACTGGGAGACTGGAGCCGACAAACCAAGAGTGAGTGTGTGGACCGGAGCGGACAGCTGTGCCAGCCGCCGGGACCCGGGTGTCAGAGGAACACGGGCAGCCTGGAACCCCACCTGGAGGAGTGCCTGCAAACTGAAAGCGTGGGGACACATGAATGGACATGCAGAAGGCCCCCGGGAGGGATGCTGGGAGGCCTGGGGGCCCTGTCCCGGAGGAGGAAGATGCCCCTACTCCGCGGGTACCTTCTGGTTCTCACGGTGGAGAACCGGGCCAGGGCCAGGGCTCACAGAATGGCTGCTTCTTCCCTTGGTGTCGAAGGAATCTAAGATCTGAGCTGTCTGAGAGTAGAACGGGTCCCCATCCTGCAATCCTCTTCCAAAAAGTGCCTCTTACCTCGGGGGCCCCAACATCCTCCGGTTCCTCTCCTGATATGGATGTCTTGGGGCCTCTTCCACGCTCTGGGCCAGGCACTTGCGCTCTGCTCTCCTCCCCAGTGAGCACCCTGTGTGCACCCTGAGTGGCTTCCTAGCCACCCCGCTGACATCTGCCCTTTGACATCCTCTAGGGACCCAGTCATGCAAGCCTGGAGGGTTGGGGTCCTTGACCCCAACCCTAGTCCCCAGGCCTCCTTCTGGGACCCTCTCTGCCCTCTCCCCCAGCTCACCCAAGCCCGAGGCCCCTCCACCCTTGGGCCTCGCTCTGGCGCTGTCCACACGCTCAAGGTCAGCTCAGGGATCCCTTCCTCCTCTGCCCTGCGGCCACTCAGACTGCCGTGAACTCAGACCAAAGCACCCCGCAGCCTTTAGGATGTCACCAAAACACCAGCTCCCCATCACCGCCTCCCCGCCGAGTCCTTGCCAGGGCCCTTCTCGGTGGGAGGCTCCACTGCCGCCCACTCCCAAGAGGGTCTCAGGAGTGTCCTCCACCCTCTCCAGTGTCCAGCTTGACACCAGGCCTTCTGCAATCCGGGCCTCACTGTTGGCAGGCTGGTGCTCCTCCCTGCGTCCCCTGCTGCCCTGCCCACACCCCCTCTGCTCCCGCCAACACCCACCGCTGCCTCCTCCTGCCCCACGTGGCTGCCTGCCCTCTCCCACAGGCCTGTCCCCTGAAAACCCTGTAGATAAGGGTCAAGGCTGCCCTGACCTGCCCAGCCGCCCCCCAGTGTAGGGAAAAATTGGGAGGAAATTGGCAAAAACCCCAAAACTAGGAAAACGGCTTTTGAAGATCTGGTTTGTAAATTAGAAACCTAGGGAAAATGAAAGTAACTTGATTGGACATTTGTACAAAACCCTTCACAAGTCCCCCGAACCTGATTGGACAATTGGACTCATAGCTGATTGGCTCAGGCCATTCCATGGGCGAGCTATATAAGGAGTTGCATTGCGGCAGCTCACTCCTTTTTTTTGCCCAGACCTTCGGTAAGGAAAGACCTCTCTCTCCTTTGCAACCATCAACAAGGAAAGAACTCGCTCTTCTTTTTCTTCCGGGCCACCGATGAGGAAGCAGCTCTCTCTCTCTCTCTCTCTCTCTCAACTGGACCTTCAACCATGGACAAGACAAGAACTCTCTCTCCGCCTGTCCACCAACGAAGCAAGAACTCTCTCCTCGTGACAACCGAGACCACCAACACGGGTGTTTGCCCCTGGAAGGAAAAAGCACTCGAGGCTTTTCCTTTCTCCCATCTCTACCAGCGTCCAGAAGGCCAGAAGAGTCCGTGCCCCTCACCCGAGGGTCCCGAGTGAATTGTGTTTAGTGTCTGTGTGCGTGGCGGCGCTGCCCGACCGAACATCCGAGCCTGGCCTGGAGGCACGTGCCCCATACCTCGGAGTCTCAGCCTCCTGCAGCACCGCTCCCCACTCCCCATCCCAGTCCCGAGGCTCATCTTCTCCACCTTCTTCCCATCCTCACACCTTCCTGATGGCTCCTGTGGCCTCCTGTGTGGCATCTCCACGCCATGCACGGTCCTCTTCCCTCTCTCCCTGCTGCCCTCCCACCAACACCCAAGAGACTCCTATCCACATGCAGTTCTTCTGGAAACCGTCCCCCCCTTGTCACCAGGCCAAGTCCGGCATCCTTACGGCCTTCCCAGCACCAAGCATGGGCCTTTGTGCCTAGCACCCTGCTGCCTGACCACATACCCTGGAGAAGGGGGGCCAGAGCCGTCACTCTCCTGCTCCAACCGTTGTGTGGACCTCACGCACACTTAGAATAATCCCCATCCTGCTCAAACCATTGTGTGGACCCGCACACTCGTGACCATGGCCTTCAGGCTCCCCATATGCAGCCCTGCCGCTGTGCCATGGACCCCTCACCCAGCACCTGTGACTGGGCCTCACCCTCAGGCCCCGGCTGCAGGCCAGCTCAGGACCTCATCCTGGAAGGAGAAACTGAGTTCGCCACATCTCAGCATAGACATCTTCAGTCCCATCACAGCCCTCTGTCTGTGGCCTTCTGCGGTGTTTACAGCTTCCTTAAAGTCTGTCGCAACTAATGAGATCATGCTTGCCAGTTTGTTTACTGCGTGGTGGGCAGAATAACGCCTCTTCCCCAAAGATGTCCATGCCTAACGCCAGGACTTGCAAATATGCCCGCAGCAAAGAGAGCTCAGGATGCTCCTCAATGGGCCTTTCACACAGGGTGATCCCCTAATTACCCAAGTGGGCCAGTGGTTGTTGTTGTTGTTAGGTGCGGTCGAGTCGGTATCTGACTCATAGCAACCTTCATAGGGTTTTCAATGGCTGACTGTTTTGGGATTGCCTTGGGAGTGGATTGCCACATTCTTCTCCCATTTTTGCAGTGCTGGAAATTGATCTCAGGATCTCAGAGACTGCAGCGCAGTGTTCTACCAACTGAGCTAAATCCCAGTCCTGGGTCAATTGTGGAGCTCCTCAAAGGTGGAAGAGGAAAGGAGAGGGTCAGAGGGAGGTGTCACTAGGTTGGGAAGTGGGCCGGGATGGGGGAGGAAGGAGCCTCACAGCGAGCAAGAGAAGCCTCTAGAAGCTGCAAGAGGCCATGTTGGGGATTTTTTAAATTATATTTCCCAGCTAGGGTCCCTCATAACAGCCTGAGGGGCTGACCCCTAGTTGACCCCAGGGCTCATCTCACTCACTCAAAACAGCCCCTCCCCTCGAGTGAGCAAAGATGGCCCCCGGCCAGCTTGACCAGCCTTAACCACCTTAATTTTGATTGGCTCCCCTCACCACTGGCAGGTAATAACTGTCCCTACCTGGCAGTTATGTCCGTTTACCCACTGTACCTGCCAGCTGTGTGCCCTGATTGGCTGAACCCCACCATGTGACCCCTCCAGGACCCTATAAAAGCAGGGCTCCTGGACCCCATCTTCACCCTATCATCCCTGTAGCACCACCGATCCTGACCTCTCTGACCGTCTCCTGAACCTCATCACCTGGACCAGCGCTCCCTACTCCTGCAAGACCATCTAGCAAGCCGGCGAGATCAAGCCCAGGGGCCCCGAAGAGCCGAAGGCTTCTAGCAAGCCACGAAGAGCCTCCCAACTCCTCCCATCCTTGGGAAGGAGAGGGGTAAAGAAGGCGAGCCGCGAGAGTCAAGACCATCGGACCTCAACTGAACACCAGCGGCGGTGGCTGTGCCTTTAAGGCTGAGCTGTACCAGCACTTAGCCTGTAGCGTTCTATGCTGCAGGCATAGAGCCAGCACTTAAAGGGGTAGAGCCTTGCTCTATAGGGGCTGCTTGCTCCTTGCTCTCCATCAGGGGAGCACCCCAATAAACCTTCCCTGTCCTTCTCCAACCATCCGAAGGTCTCCCGAGGTCCTTCTTTCCCGACATCGGCTACGTTGGTATGTCGAGGGTTTGGCCCTAACTTTAGCCAGGCTAGAGCTAAAACCCTGACAAGGCCAGGACACCAAGGCTGCCTTGGAGCCCCTGCAGTGTAGACATGTCTGAGTGCGTCCCTCGGAGGTTTGTGGGCTGGGAGCTCAGTCCCCAGTGTGGCATGTTGAGGGTGTTGGAACCTTTAAGAAGTGGAACCTAGAGCAAGGTAGTTAAGCGACAGGGGGCATTGCCCTCTGAAGAGATTAACATGGTGCTCACAGGCCCCTGGTTGTTGTAAAAGCGTGAGCCTGACCTGACTCTCTCTGGCTTCCTCTCTCGCCACATGATCTTTCCCACACATTGTCATTCTGATCCCATCTGCCAAGAGGCCTCACCAGAGGCCAAACCAATGGAGTCGCCTGATCTTGGACTTTTAGCCTCCAAAAGTTTGAGATGAAGGAGCTTCTTTTCTTTATAAAGTACCCATTCTTGGGTATTTTGTTTTAGCAATGGAAGATGGAATATTACAAGCACCTAGAAGGAACACATCCCTGCAAGCACCACAATTTTAGCCTGTCGTTGTTAGGTGCCGTCGAGTCGGTACCCGACTCATAGCAACCCTACATAACAACAGGTGAAACACTATTGTCAGTGCCTCTCTGCTGTTCGTAGGGTTTTCAATGGCTAATTGATTTTTGGGAGTGGGTTGCCAGGTCCTTCTCTCAACCCTACAGCACCTGGTGTTCCCAGGCAGTCTCCCATCCAAGTACTAACCAGGCCCGACCCTGCTTAGCTTCTGAGATCTGACGGGATCGGATGCCACAGGGCTATGCCTGCAGGCTATGAGTTTAGCCTAGTGAGATGAAAATCACATGTCTATCTCTCCTCAGAGAAATGGAACATATATTCTCTCTCTCTCTCTCTCTCTCTCTCTCTCTCTCTCTCTCTCACACACACACACACACACACACACACAGGTACGCACGCGCAGAGAAGATGCCAAAAACGTATACACATCTTGGGACAAAACTTTCCATTATGCTCTTTTAAGAATGTGTCATATGCTTGGTGGCACTAGCATGCATTTGATTAATGTCATGTTTTTAGAGCATCGTGTTGTACATCGCTACCATAGTTCAATTCAGCTTTAAAAACTAATACATAACGTAACAGCACTTTAAACGTGTATGCTCCTTGGCACCACGAGTGTGTGTCCACACATAGGTATACACACATACAGATACATGGAGACAGACAGAGATTTGATCTGAGGGTTTGGCTCAGGCCTCATGGAAGCTACAGTTGGCCTTTTGCAGGCTGGGGACCCAGGCAAGCCAGTCGTGAAATTCGAGGATCTGAGAGCCAGGAGGCCACTGTGCAAGGACAGGAGAATACCAGTGTCCCAACCGCAGAGAGAGAATTCTCCCTTCCTCCACCTATTCCGGGCTGGGATTTAGCTCAGTTGGTAGAGCGCCGCTGCGCTGCAGTCTCTGAGGTCCCGAGTTCGATTCCCAGCACCGCAAAAATGGGAGAAGGGCCTGGCAATCCACTCCCAAGGCAATCCCCGAACAGTCAGCCATTGAAAACCCTATGAGGGTTGCTATGAGTCAGACACCAACTCAACGGCACCTAACAACAACAACCACCACCTATTCCAGCCCTCATGGCCCAGGGTGGGGCCACCTGCGCCAGAGAGGGCCATGTGCTTTCCTCAGTCCCTGGACTCACATGCTCACCTGTCCTGAAAACCCCCACAGACACACCTGGAGTTGCTGCTACCCAGCCGTGTGGGCTCCTATGGCCCAGTCAAGGGGGTGTGGAAAATTCACCACAACATCAGACTTCTGAAGTTGAAGATAATAAGTTCTTGGTGTGTAAGCCACTAACAGCAATTTGCTGGTAATTTTTTATAGCTGTTTATTGTCAGGTGCCATGGAGTTGGCACCTAATGTACATAGCAACCTTATGTACAACAGAATGAAACACTCCCCGGTTCTGTGCCAGGCACACGATCTTTTTATGTTTAAGCCCATTGTTGCAGACACTGTGTCAATCCATCTAGTTGAAGGTCTTGTTTTTTTCATTGACCCACCACTCTGACAAACATGATGTCCTTCCCCAGGGATTGGTCCCTCCTGACTACATGTCCAAAATACGTAAGATGCAGCCTGGCCATCCTTGCTTCCAAGGAGCACTCTGGTTGCCCTTCTTCTAGGATGGCTCTTTTGGTTCTTTTGGCAGTCCATGGTGTGTTTAATATTCATCTCCAGCACCATAATTCAAAAGCATCAATTCTTCTCCTGTCTCCCTTATTCGCTGTCCAGCTTTCACAAGTATATGATGTGACTGAAAATACCACCGCATATGTCAGGCTTGCCTGCAGCGGTAGCCCTGTGGCATCCGATCCCGTCAGATCTCGAAAGCTAAGCAGGGTCGGGCCTGGTTAGTACCTGGATGGGAGACCGCCTGGGAACACCAGAAGCTGTAGGTTTGGGAGAAGGACCTGGCAACCCCCTCCCAAAATCAATCTGCCATTGAAAACTCTATGAACAGCAGAGAAGCACTGACAATCCTATTTCCCCTGTTGTACAGAGGTTCGCTATGAGTCGGATACCGACTTGACGGCACCTAACAACAACAACAACAAGTCAGGCTTACCTTCATCTTCAATGTGACATATTTACTTTTCAGCACTTTAAAGAGCTCTTTTGCCACAGCTTTTCCCAATGCAATGCATCATTTGATTTCTTGACTGCTGCTTCTGTGGGTGTTGATTGTAAAACCAAGTAAGACAAATCCTGGGACAACCTCAATCTTTTCTCTATTTATCATGAAGTTGCGTACTGACCCAGTTGTAAGGATTTTTGCTTTCTTGATGTGGAGGTGCAATTCATTCTGAAGGCTGTGTTCTTTGATCTTCATCAGTAAATGTTTCAAATCCTCTTCACTTTCGGTAAGCAGAGTTGTGTCTGCAGAACGCAGATTGTTAAAACTAACATGATTGTGCATTTTCTCTCTCTCTCCTTTGGTAGAATAAACTCTATTGGGTAGGAATGCTTTTGTCCACCACTATTTGCAGAAAATCTGGCAGAGGGTTTGAAATATAACAGGTGCTTAGTGAATATTTATCAAAAGAATAATTGGATGAAGAAGTCAAACTAATCACTAAGTTTAAAATGTGTGTGTGTGTGTGTGTGTGTGTGCACATATTCAAGTTCACACAAGGATGGAAAAAGTCATCACCACTCCAAAGAGAAAAGGAAGTCAGTCCTATCTTCAAATGTGTTTTGAGTTATTGAGTTGGCTCCCCCAAAGTGCCCCCCACCCCAAACCTTGCCTTCCCAAGTTGACAGGAGGCCCCTTCCACAGCTTTTCAAATGTTTTGCTCCGACTGTCCTGAGCTTCACATTTCCCCAGACCTGGGTTCCGACGGTGCTTTTGTTAAGATGCAGGCTGAACCTCGAGCTGCACCCTGCACCTGGGCAGGAGTGATCCTGGGTGGGGCCTCTCCCACCCCTGGGTCAGGAAGGTGGGGGGAATGAGATTTAGGTTCTCTGTTTGTGTCTAGCTTCTTCATACAGAAAACAAACCCAGGATGCATCAGGCAGTGGCCACAGAATAGAAGAGCTGGTGATGAAGCCAGTGTTGGGACCAGGAGGCCTGGGTCATGCGGGGAGAGAGGGCGAGGGGGGTGGCACTCTCTGTCTCTCTGCTTGCTATCTGTCTGTCTGTCTCTCTCTCCATGTGTCTCTGTGCATGGATCTGCCTCTGACTGTCTCTCTCTCCGCCACCTCCACCCTTCCCCACCAGCAAAGAAGTTCAAACGCCGGGAACAAAATGAACATCCTTTGACAGTCAGCGGGTGTCAGTGGCAGAGCGACAGCGTAACACACGTGGTCCAGAGCCAGAGCGCAGAGGGCAGGGATCGGGCCAAAGCAGAGGCAGGGCAGAGGAGCGGCTGTAACCCAAACAGTGGGAAAGCTGAATTAGCTATGGAAATAAACCTCATCGCCCACAGACAGCCAGGGCTGACGCTGCGAATGCAGGGGGCTGGTGGAGGGCTTCCACGGACTCAGGCGAGGGCCTCCAGCAGGGGCCCGGCCCGGCTTCCCAGCCCCAGTGCCTGGAGGGTGGGCTGCAGGGAGCCTGGTGTGGTCACCGCCCACCACTCTGGCTTTGGTGACAGGAGGACATCAGGGGAAAACGTCACCGGCACTTGATCTCTCCCCAGAGTGTCCAAGGAGGATTAGAAAAGGAGGTGGGGGGAGGCAGGCATGGTGGCACCCCCTGTCATCCCAGCACGCAGGAGGCTAAGGCAGGGGGTGCCGAGTTCAAGGCCAGCCTCATAACAAAATCCTGTCTCAAGTAAATGGATAAATGAGCAACAACAATATATATATATGTATGTGTGTGTATATATATGTGTGTGTGTGTGCATATGTATGTGTGTGTGTGTGTGTATATATTTTTTAATAGAGAAGAGAGAGAAGATGGGGCCTCAGAGATGAGAGGACTGGGAAGCAGGACTGGGAACTGGGAGGCCAATTGCAAGAAGGGAATGGCACAGCCATTTGTCCAGGAGTCAGCCCCAGAGGCAAGTCCAGAGGGTGACCCAGCACATGGCACCACAGCCCTGAGCAGAACTGTGGCTTGATGCCAGTGCCCTGAGAGAGACAGCCTAGGCTGAGAGTGACCAGGAAAAGGGGCCACCTCGTGGTCCTTCCCCTTGTGCCACATCATGGTCCTTCCCCTTGTGCCACCTCGTGGTCCTTCCCCTTGTGCCACTCGTGGTCCTTCCCCTTGTGCCACCTCATGGTCCTTCCCCTTGTGCCACGTCGTGGTCCTTCCCCTTGTGCCACTGTGTGGTCCTTCCCCTTGTGCCACTGTGTGGTCCTTCCCCTTGTGCCACTCATGGTCCTTCCCCTTGTGCCACCTCATGGTGCTTCCCTTTGTGCCACGTCGTGGTCCTTCCCCTTGTGCCACGTCATGGCCCTTCCCCTTGTGCCACTGCGTGGTCCTTCCCCTTGTGCCACGTCGTGGTCCTTCCCCTTGTGCCACCTCGTGGTCCTTCCCCTTGTGCCACTGCGTGGTCCTTCCCCTTGTGCCACGTTGTGGTCCTTCCCCTTGTGCCACGTCATGGCCCTTCCCCTTGTGCCACCTCGTGGTCCTTCCCCTTGTGCCACCTCGTGGTCCTTCCCCTTGTGCCACCTCGTGGTCCTTCCCCTTGTGCCACTGCGTGGTCCTTCCCCTTGTGCCACCGCGTGGCCCTTCCCCTTCCTGCTGGTGAGGCTCTCACAGACCTTAAGCCCCTTCCTGGCCTCCTCCGAACATCCCAATCTGCCCCCAGTGGCTCTCTAAGCCCCTTGCTGGGGGCCTGTCCAATGGACACCACCTGGGATGGGCAGGAAGGTGCCCATTCCTCAGACTCGTTCTCCTCACTGCTGGCCCCCAGAGCCAACGAGAGCAGAGCAAGTCCATCCCCAGCCCCCACCGCCAGGCAGACTTTGTGCCAAACACCAGGAGAGGGAGCTGCTGTCAGCCCTGCTGCCACTGGCCACTGTTCTAAAGGCAGGGACCAAGAGAGGATAGAGGGACAGAGGTACGGGATTGGCAGACAACAGACCCGTCAGAATAGGGGAGCAATGGAAGGGCTGCATCATGGGAAGCAGGCTCTTGATGGAGCCAGAGTGCCAAGGTCTTCATGGACTCCTGGGCGGCCACCTGCCCACGGGCAGCTCTGACCTCATCCACCCGGGACCCACCTGGGACCAAGAGATGCGAAGAATCAGTTGGTCCACGAGGAATCAGCTCCCACCTCTGCCACCGTCCCACAACCTGCACACCCCACCGTCTGGGTCTAGGCCACCCATCTCAGGGCTGCGGGGTCCATCAACGTTGCATACACCCTCCAGCTCGTCGCTTTCTTCCCCGGGCAGATCCAGCGCCGGCACCTGCACGCCTTTCACCCGCCAACACCGCTCAGGAGCATTTGCCACAGTAAAAATAAATAGAGGAAGGAGAACGCGGGAATAGAATAAATAGAACGCGGGAGGACGAGCTCCACCGCCTCCGCCGTTTTGCAGAATCCACTCAGCTCTCATTTATGGAATTAGGGGACCTGCCATGATTTTCTTAATTTTCTTAGCATTTTTCCGTGTTCCTTCTTCTACTAGAGTTTTAGAATCAACTGGCTTCTGACGGTGCTTTTGTTACGATGCAGACTGAACCTAGAGCTGCACCCTGCACCTGAGAAGGAGTGATCCTGCGGGGGATGGGGGGCCACTCTCACCCCTGGGTCAGGAAGGTGGGGGGAATGAGATCGCTGGTGGGGAAGGGTGGAGGTGCAGGGGAGAGAGAGACCGTCAGAGGCAGATCCAGGCACAGAGACACATGGAGGGAGAGAGAGAGACAGATCGATTCTACTAGAGTTTTAGAATCAACTTTTCCTATATATATAGAATCTGTCCTCGGGGCCGCCATTACCATCCGTGAGCAGAGGCCCGCTGGCGGGCACAGCTGGCTCTTCCTGGCCAGGGCACAGGGAATCGTTCCACTGCCGTGCCTGGTTACAGTGCTTGAAGGAAATTATTTCAGAGACAAATGCAGCCATAATTTCAGAGACAAATCAATGCTCCCCGGGTTAGCCTTAGACACAGCACACACGTAGGACCTGCCAGAGGATGATTTAAGGAAAGACTCTGCTATGGATCAGCGGAGCACGTGGGGAAGGTTTATTTATTTCATTACTGAGAGGACCAACAGATGGCAATGCTGGTACAAGGGGCCTCTGAGGAGCTGGGTGTCTACATGCGACGGGAGAAGACTGGAAATGAGATTGCTAGGCGACCCCTAACATCAGTGCATGCCCTGCTGGGCAGCAGCACCCTAAGGTTTGGGTTCTCTTTGCTCAGAGGCAGAAGCCATTTGCATCCCTACTGGGCTCCTGTGCCATTTCACAGTCTTGGCACTGCTCAGTGACACTGTGACAAACTGGGCCACAATCCCCTGCAGCACCTGCTTGCCTTATCTGTTTGTGCTCCTCTAAGAGACCGAAGGGCTGGGATTTAGCTCAGTGGGTAGAGCGCTGCGCTGCAGTCTCTGAGGTCCTGAGTTCAATTCCCAGCACCGCAAAAATGGGAGAAGGGCCTGGCAATCCACTCCCAAGGCAATCCTGAAACAATCAGCCATTGAAAACCCTATGAGGGTCGCTATGAGTCAGATACAGACTCAACGGCACCTAACAACAACAACAAGAGACTGGAAGTCTGCGGCCACGCTCTGGCCTTATTCAAGAGGTTCTTTAGGGCGATTTTCCCAGCAGGTACATTAGTCAGCTTTCAGCTCTGGGACAAAATACCTGAGGAAATCAGTGTAAGAGGAGGAAAAGTTTCTTTTATTTTTATTTATTTATTTACTTTTTTTTTTTTTTTTTTTTTTTTTTTTTTTTTTTTTTTTTTTTTTTTTTTTTTTTTTTTTTTTTTTTTTTTTTTTTTTTTTTTTTTTTTTTGCGATACTGGGGGTTAAACCCAGGGCCTCGCGCCTGCATGCTTTGCAAATGCTGGACCACTGATCTGCACCCCCAGCCCCCTTTTTTTTTTCTTACTTTTTGAGACAGGGTCTCTAAGTTATGCTACTGCCTCTAGTCTTGAAATTACAATCCTCCTGCCTCCGCCTCCCAAGCCGCTGGGATTACAGTGTGCGCCAACGTGCCCGGCAAGGAAAGGTTTCTTTTGGCCCCTGGCCTCAGGTTTCAGGACTCGGGTGTCGTGGGGCCCGTGGCAGCACTGTGCAGAGGTGGGGAGGGCGTGGTGGAGCCAAGCTGCTCCCCTCAAGGTGTCCAGGAAGCAGACAGAGCAGAGGGGCCAGGACCCCAACATCACCTGCGGAGCACCAGCTGGTGACCTCACGTCCTCTCGCGGGGCCCCGCCTCCTACAGCAGGCACCCCCTCCCAACAGCGCCGCAGGCTGGGGACCAAGCTTTCACACGGTGGCTCTGCAGAGTGTCAGAAAGGAGGCGCTGACGTCCATGGATGAGGTCATTTACCCAGGGGCAGTTCAGGGGTCACGGAGAAGTCCTCAGAGCCTGTTATGGGCTGAATTGGGGCCCCCGAAATTCTTGGGCTTAAGTCCCCACGGCAGGACCTGAGAAAGTGTCTGTATTTGTAGACGGAGCTTTTGAAGATGTCAGGTTGAATGAGGTCATCAGGTGACAGGGTCCTTCTGAGAAGAGGGTGTCCGCACTTCCTGCTCACGCACAAGCAGGTGCTCTGTGGGCCAGCTGTGCCCTGGGCCAGGGATTCCGCACAGGCGAAAGGCAAAGCTCCCGCGTGGAAAAGGTTGCACTTGTCTTTGGAAGAGAAGCGGGGAAGGATCTTGCAACACTGTAACAAGATGCGAACATACTCCCTCAGAAGGAAATTACCAAATCTTCCTGGAGGCTGCCCTGCCCTGCCAGGTGGGTCTAAACAGAGACGCACCTGGAAACTCTGTTAGGTAAAGATGTGAAAATCTCCCCAGACTGTATATTAAATTCAACCCAACTCCAGTTAATATCACAAGGGAATATTTTACTTGAAGAGTTGATTCTAAAACTCTAGTAGAAGAATAAGCATAGAAAAATGCCAAGAAAATTAAGAAAATCATGGGAGGTCCCCTAATTCCATAAATGAAACTGTAGATCAATGTTAATGAAAACAAGTAGACTCTAGCTGAGAAATACAGAAGAGGATCAAACAGCGTATAGTTGAAAACGCACTGCAAAATGGCACCTAATGTTATAAATGTGGCATTTCAAATCAGTGTGGAAACTACTTAATAAATTGTTGTTGTTGTTAGGTGCCATCGAGTCGGTATCTGACTCAGAGCGACCCTCTTGGGGTTTTCAATGGCTGACTGTTTCAGGATTGCCTTGGGAGTGGATTGCCAGGTCCTGCTCCCATTTTTGCGATGCTGGGAATTGAACTCAGGACCTCAGAGACTGCAGAGCAGCGCTCTACCAACTGAGCTAAATCCCAGCCCCACACTGATAAATAGTATCGGGAAAATAAGCTTCCTGTTTCAAACACTTAGATTGCCATTCATATCATACTCGAATTCCTGATGAATAAAATGTCCACATATTTTTATAACAACAGAAGAAAAAATACGTGAAAATTAGTTTCTTAAATACTGAGATAGGTAAGGTCTTCATAAGTAGGATATGAAATCCAAAGCTCATTCATGACAGTATTGACAGCCTTGATCTCAGTGCCTTTTAAACTTCACAGAACACTTGACAAAATTAAAAGAAAATGACAAAACCAGACACCATAGCAAACACTTGTAATCCTAGTGACTGAGCAGGCTGAGGCAGAAGAATTGTGTGTTCAAAGCCAGAGGCAGCCTGTAAAAATTAGCCAGATGCTGTCTCAAAAAAAAAAAAAAAAAAGGCAAAAAGGGGCCTAGGGGTGCAGCTAGGTATAGTGCATGCCTAGCATGCAGGAGGCCCTGGATTCAACCCCTAGTAGTACAAAAAAAAAAAAAGAAAGAAAGAAAGAAAGAAAAAGAAAGAAAGAAAGAAAGAAAGAAAACAAAAAAAAGTGAAAAACTAAGAGAAAATATGTGTAATAATTGCAACAGCAAAGGTCAGTATCACTGCTGTTGCTATTGTTAGTTGCCGTTGTGTCGCATCTGACTCACAGTGACCCTCATAGGGTTTTCAATGGCTGATTGTTTTGGGATTGCTTCAGGAGTGGATTGCCATGTCCTTCTCCCATTGTTGTGGTGCTGGGGATGGAAACCCAGTCCTCAGAGGTGCAACGCAGCACTTACCAACTGAGCCAAACCCCAGCCATTAATATGGAAAGAGGGTTGTGTAACACAAAAAATTGACTGACAATTTCTACCGGAGGAAGAAATGCAAAAGATTGCCACAGAAATATATTAGTTTTCTAAAAACTGGCAATTTATAGGGAAAGGTTCAAAACCAGAGAACCACCTGGCACATTACAAATATCTTAACTCTTGTCCTGACTGGCGGTTACCCTAGTGTAGAAGGGTGTAAACTTTCGAAGCGTAAAACTGTGTGAAGCTTTGTCAAGCTATACACATAGGATGAATGTACTTTACCACTTCACTTTATTACCTTCAATAAAAATTGATTTAAAATGTGGAAAGAACATCACAGACAAGAGAAAAATTTCACCAATGTGTTTGTTGTTAGGTGCTGTCGAGTCGAGTCTGACTCATAATGACCCTCAAAGGGTTTTCAATGGCCAACTGTTTTGGGATTGCCTAGGGAGTGGGTTGCCATGTCCTTTCCCCGATTTGCAGTGTTGGGAATCGAACTCGGGACCTCAGAGACTGCAGTGCAGCGCTCTACCCACTGAGCTAAATCCCAGCCCACCGATGTGTTTGTTCCCTAATAAATATGTTCAGTCACCTCCTGCTCTTGTGTCCCGATGGTCTAGACTGGGGATCTCACTAGCTCTCACTCCCAGGGCTGTCTCCCCACTGTGTCCCATCCCGTCCCTCCCCTGACTTCTTCAAATGAAAGCCTCTGCAGTCCTACATCCTGCGGATCTTCCTGGGCTCTGGAACGGCTCCGCCCGGCACTCCTGGCAGCTGCTGGCGGCCTGCTTTAAACATTCCCTTGCTCACACCTGCCCCCTGCCACAGCCCATCCACCTCCCTCTCCAAGTCTCCCCAGGCCGCTGACCCCAGGAGAAGGCCCAGCCTGGAGGAGGAGTTAGGGCCACAGGAACTGACCCAGATAAACTTCCTCCTCTGGAAATTCTCCCAACGTCAGAGCAGGGCTATTTCATCAAGGGGTCTTTGTATAAGAAAGGGGTCTTTTTTTGTTCAATTCTTGAGGTGAGGGTGGACCCAGGACCTCACACATGCTAGGCAAGTGCTCCACTGCTGAGCTGAGCCCCTCAGGGCCTTGCCCAGTTCTGTAGACCGCCTGTAGCCCTCGAACTCATGATCCTCCTGCCTTTCAGCTGCCCAAGTGCTAAGACTACAGGCATGTGTCACAGTGCCCTGCCGAAAGGGGCCTTTTCTTACAGCCTTATACCTGCCTGAGAGGCAGAGACATGGGGAGTGCCAAAGATGCCCAGTCTGCAGAGCCGCAGCCCACCTGTGTTACCTTAGTACCAATTTCCTGACCTCCCAGAGCAAATGGCGTCTTTATGATGCTAAACCACAATACTAATGAACGCAAAATACCTCACTGTGCACATCATGTGTAAATTCTGCGCAAACCTATCATGTATGTTGTTGTAGTTAGGTGCTGTCGAGTGGGGTCTGACTCACAGCTACCCAGTGTACAACAGACAAAACACTACCTGACACTGTGCCATGCCCAGCACTATTCAGTGCTTCTCTGCTCTTCATAGGGTTTTCAATGGCTAATTGTTTTTTGGGAGTGGATTGTCAGGTCCGTCTCCCAAGCCTACAGCACCTGGTGTTCCCATGTGGTCTCCCATCCAAGTGCTAACCAGGCCTGACCCTGCTTAGCTTCTGAGATCTGATGGGGTCGGGTGCCAGGGTGGTATGGCTGCTGGTGTTGTGTATATATAATCTCACGAATGCTCCCTGAGGGAGAGCTTGCAATAGAAATCTTGGATATAGCAAAACCGTGGCTCTGAAATTTAAGACCCTGGCCTAAGCTCACACAGCAGGTGAAAGAACCAGAAGGCAACGAGTTCACGGAGCGACCAGTGGCTCTGTCACTCTGGGGACGGCTGAGGGTCCTGGCGTCAGAGCCTGGATGGAGATGGGCATCATTCAAGGGAAGGCAGGGGCAGCCTGGATCCCACTGACCTTCACGGCCGACCCTGCCAGGGAGTCAAGCCATGGGGCCATCGGTGGGGCACGCGTGGCCTTCCTGAGCCACATGACACGCCTACCTCCCAGGGTCTGAATGAGGGTCCACGGGAGCCGGCTCTGAGGCCTCCTGAGAAGACAGCGTGTCGCGGTGTGCCCACGATGTCACGGTGGCCCTGCTCGGCACTCAGCCCTAGGACGCCAGAGCTGCACCTTGGGGTCCCCGGAGACATTAGCAATCTCCTGGAAACGCGTTGGAGTGCGTTTCCA
Source organism: Pedetes capensis (assembly GCA_007922755.1). Lineage (NCBI taxonomy): Eukaryota > Metazoa > Chordata > Mammalia > Rodentia > Pedetidae > Pedetes > Pedetes capensis. The sequence continues at coordinate 147,122 of VMDO01003077.1, forward strand.
TGTTTATAAAGCCGTGAATTATTGAAGAGCACTCAGGAATTTTTGTGCTCCATTTATACGAATCAATGAGCGGAGGGCTGCGCTCCACCCCTCCCGCCCTGACGCTTACGAAGACAGAGCAACATCGTCAAGCACATGTGCAAAGCCGTCCTGTCACAGCCACATGGAGCAAGAAGAACGGCCATTGAGAGAAAGATGAGGAGCTGGGGAGGGCGATGGACTCGGTCGGGAGGGGCACGGGGCTTTTTGCCTGCTTCTGTTTTGGGTTTTGTTTTCGCTTTGCTTCAGTTTTCACACTGGAGATTTTCCAATGCATAGCAGAATGAGGAAGATGGAATGATGGGTCTCAGGAGCCCAGCGCCCAGAGCCAGCCCCTCTCAACATCGTGCTGTTCTCGCTTTCCCTGACTGTTCCCCTCGTGAAGATACACGAACCGACGACCTGAATAAATGCAAATGTTCATGAATAGCAAATGCGAATGTCACAAAACTGAAAATAATTCTTAAATAAGATGTGCCGCAGTACTGAGAAACATTTCAACAGCTTTTTTTACATTGTCAAAGTAAGTCATTTATTTAGGCAGAAAAAGTGAAACACATTAAAACTGCAAAAAACCATTTGGAAAAAAGGACAGATTATATAACTATAATATATAATAATATATATGTACTATACTATGCGGGCTGGGATTTAGCTCAGTTGGTAGAGCGCTGCTCTGCAGTCTCTGAGGTCCTGAGTTCAATTCCCAGCACTGCAAAAATGGGAGAAGGACCTGGCAATCCACTCCCAAGGCAATCCTGAAATAGTCAGCCATTGAAAACCCTATGAGGGTCGCTATGAGTTGGATACCGACTCGACGGCACCTAACAACAACAACAACAACCATACTATGAAGCCTGGCACCTGATCCCATCAGGTCTCAGAAAGCTAAGCAGGGTTGAACCTGGTTAGTACTTGGATAAGAGACCACCTGGGGACACCAAGGGCTACAGGCTTGGGAGATGGACCCAGCAGCCCACTTCCAAAAAATAATCAGCCAATGAAAACCCTATGAAGAACAGAGAAGCACTGACATAGTGCATGGCACAGTGTCAGGTAGTGTTTCATCTGTTGTACATAGGGTCACTATGAGTTGGGTCTAACTCCGTAGTACCTAACAACAACAACATAAAGCCATAAAAAAGACCCATTAGGAAAAAATAGACTTTTAAAAATAATCTTGGTGTAGGAAAGTGCTTTCCTGGTCTGTTATCAAAGCCAGAAACCACTAAGAAAAATACAGACTAATGTGGTCTCAGGAAAATTAAAAACATATTCACACAGTTATAAATCTAAAAGAATTTAAAGACAAACGGTCATATATAATAAGTGAACTTAGTGAACAAGAAGTCAGAAGGCAAAAATCACCTGCCTTTCTTTCTTTCTTTCTTTCTTTCTTTTTTTTTTTTATTTTTGTGGTACTGGGAGTTGAACCCAGGGCCTCGTGCTTGCATGCTCTGCAAGTGCTGGACCACTGAGCTGCACCCTCGGCCCATTTTTTTACTTTTTTTTTTTGAGACAGGGTCTCAATAAGTTACTCAGACTGTCCCCAAATAAAGCACAAGAACTTATGATATCCCTCATCATTACCTTAAACTGTCATTTAAGAAGAATCTTTGGGACTCAACAAATGACAAATAAGTTTTTTTCATGGATTGAGATGCTGGGCATTGTTTCTATTTCTTTATTGCACATCTGGGCTGGGATTTAGCTCATTTGGTAGAGCGCTGCGCTGCAGTTTCTGAGGTTCTGAGTTCAATTCCCAGCACCGCAAAAATGGGAGAAGGGCCTGGCAACCCACTCCCAAGGCAATCCCGAAACAGTCAGCCATTGAAAACCCTATGAGGGTTGCTATGAGTTGGATACCGACTCCACGGCACCTAACAACAACAACAACAATTACACATCTGAACAGCTTCTTTAACAAATAACCCGTTTACACCTGTGACCCATCTTTCTACCAGAATGTTCCGTTCCTCTTAGCGATCTGTCGTACACTTTGTAATAACTTCCTATGGTAAAGGTTTGTTTTGTTTTTTGTTTTTTTTGTGGTTTTTTTTTTTTGCAGTACTGGGGTTGAACCCAGGGCCTCACGCCTGCATGCTCTGCAAGTGCTGGACCACTGAGCTGCGCCCTCAGCCCATTTTTTTAGTTTATTTGAGACAGGGTCTCACTAAATTACACAGACTGCCTCCTCCTGCCTCCGCCTCCCAAGCCGCTGGGATTACAGGCGTGCGCCACCGCGCCCGGCTTGGTAAAGGTCTTTGCTTAATCTGGTACATTTTGGGAAAGTCATCCCAGCACATCCGCTGTCTTCCGATGCTGGTTGCAGTGCTGGTGGTGTGCTCTTCTCTCCGAGACCACCCAGGCCCCCCAGTGGGTGGAAGGACCCTGGCAGAGAGCCCTCTGCTGTCTACCCTTGGCAGGAATCTCCATGGCTGGAAAAAGTAGCTTCCACAAGCCCTGGGCTGCAGCATAGCGGTGGAGTCCAGCAGCTGGAGGTAGGTGCTGGGTGGAATCGTCACCTCTGGGCACGGACGGCTCAGGATGGCTCCCTGACCTGCTCCACGGATCTTGGCTCCCTGCCCCTAGGTGCTGGCACCCATGAGCAAGACGGAGAGCGGGCGTGAACAGGGTTGGTTTTCTTCTCCCACCGTAGACATGCAGAACCGACCAGACTGGGCCAAGTTTCTGGACGCTCACAGTCCATCCCCTGACAAACATCCCCAAAGGCAGAGTGGGATAGACGACCTGCCCACAGGGCAGCAGGAGAGCCGAGACCAGCGCAGGGGCCCACAGGGTGCCGTGGAGCAGGGCAGGAGGTGAACCAGGTAGGGGATCTGGACCCCTGGGGCCGGGGACTCGTAAACTCCACGGGAAACCTAGGCCACTCTGGCCCAGGGTTTGTCCGACTACAAGGCTGGGAAACGCCACACCCACCCTGAACCCTGGGAGTCCCCAGCCAAGGCCCTCCTGAGGCCGCTCTGGCCCCGCCCACACGCTCAAGGTCAACCCTGGGCTCCCTTCCTCCTCTGCCCTGCGGCCACTCAGACTGCGGTGAACTCAGACCCAAGCACCCCGCAGCCTTTGGGATGTCACCAAAGCACCAGCTCCCCACCTCCGCCGCCCCACTGTGTCCTCGCCAAGGCCCCTCGCCCCGAGCAGGTGCTGGTACCAGATCCTCTCCAGCACCTACCTGGGCTTCAACCACATCCGTCCCCAGCCTCGCCACCAAGTCTCAGGTGGCTGGTGGTGAGGGCACCACCGGGCGGCAGCTGGCCTCCCCTAAGCCTCTCGCCTCCTGTCTCTCGCGCAGCTGCAGAATGAGGACATGCAGGGGACGTTCGGCAGACAAACCTTGGCCCCGTGCGGGTGCCGCCACAGGTGAATTCTTCCCTCTGCGGGAGATGCGTGGCCCTGCCCTTTGAAGGCCACTACGAAGCCAGCCCTGCCCAGCCACAACACTCCGAGCCTGCTCTGCCTCCTGCGTGACACCCCTGTGCCCCTCACTGTCACAGCCCTGGGACAGCACCCACTAAGAAGTAGTTGGAAGCGTTAGCCCCAGGCTGCTCTCTAGGACGGTGCTCAGCACAGGCAAAGTGGACAAAGGTAATGATTAGCAGCCAGCTGAATACTCCAGTGGCCCACAGCCAGGGCCCAGTTGCTGCGTCTTCGGGCTGCCTGTGTGGGAGGAAGGGCTCCGTGCTCCCGCTGCTGCAATGATCTGTCGCGGGCCATGTGGACCACAGACGCCCGCTTCTCACAGCCCTGCAGGTTGGCGCCGAGGTCAAGGTGCTGGTAGATTTGGGGTCTGGTGACAGCTGCTTCCTGGTTCACATGGTGGGAGAGCGAGGAAGCCCTGGTCCCCTTTGTAAGGACGCCAACCCGTTCCTGAGGCCGGACTCCATCACCTCCAAAGGCCCTGCTTCCTGACACAGCTGAGGGAAGGACCTCACCACACAGCCTCTGGAACCAAGCGTGCCAGCGCAGAGGAGCTGGGGAGGGGGCAAGTTCCTGGCCACCAGGCCCTGCACGGAGGCAGACTCTGCCACCTGGGAAGAGGGTCTGAGCCCAGCGATGTGTCTGAGGCCAGGTTTTCTTCTCCTCATAGAATGAAATGTAGAATTTTACATTTTTTAAATTCAACCTCATAAAATGCAAAGAGTGCCAAGACAGGCTTTGGTTGAGAGACTGAAAGTTATGTAATATAGCGCCTAAAGGTTATTCTGTGGAAATTTTTTAAATATAGTACCTTCTCCAGCCTGAGGGGCCCTCCTCCCTGGCTGGCCTCAGCCCTGGCTTCCCTCGGAGGCAGATCGTGTGGGTCAAGATTATCGCATGAGTGGATTTTGTGGG